>CM033464.1:9461354-9496569 GCA_019425755.1 Amaranthus cruentus
TACTCTTATAATTATGTGCTTTTGGTTTGATTTGGGCTAGCAGGTATTGGACTATGAGATATAAAATTAGGAAAGTTAGGAGATGAGGATAAGTGGGAGTGGGTAAGGGGGTTTGGGCCGGTTGGAATCGGGCTTGGGAGGGATATGGCGGATGGGATTGGGTTAGTGTACTAAGTCAACCCTGTTTTACATTTTAATTTCCCTATTTTTTCTTTTTCCTTTTTTCTTGTATTTCCCCAAAAATGACCCCTCCCTTTTTCTGTAGCTTTTTCGAACACCCCTTCCCCATGATGTGACTTTCCTTTGCTTTATCCCGATCACTTGTGGCTTCCCCAAGATCTGAAACAACTCTCTCCTCCATGGAAGACCATAAGGGAGATGATTGACACACACTTCCCTCTATTATTTTGATCTTTCCTCTCTCCTGCTCCATGTATACCTGTTGTTGATCATATCCTTCCTCCAGTTCAAGAGTGAGTGGAATCTCACCTGGACATTTCTCACTGGTTTCGCCATTGATGACTCCATCATCATCATCATCATCAATTATCGTATGATTAAATTCTATTGATTATATTTTTCTTCTTCCGTTTCTTTTATCTCTTTTCAAAGCAACCGTCTAACACCAGGGTCGACTGTAAGCAAGGGAAAGAAGAGTTTGCGCTCAGGACCCACGAAAAAAGTAGATAAATTTGCTTTCATATGCATCAAACTTGAGATCTTATGTAATTAAATTGTGCATTTAACCACCAAACTAATATATTAATGTTAATTGTTACCTTATTTATCAGTTATTGAATTCTAAATGCATGATTATCAAACAAAAAGCGGATAATATCAAGCTATATGATCAAAATAAATATTTTATAATTAGGATCCATATTTTATTTTTCAGCCCGAGCCCCTAAAACTTCAGGGCAGACCCTGTCTAACACTCAAATATTTTCTCTTACATTATTAATTTTCACCCATTCACTAACATCAATTGTCACCAATTTGAATTATAAAATAATGAACATTTTATTTCTTAATTTTTAATTCTTAAAAATTTTACACTTTTATACTACCTCTGTTTCTTTTTTATTGTCCACTTTCCTTATTTAGTTAGTTCACCCAAATTTTTTACTAACAAAAAGTAGTAGAAAATTTAGTCAAAGATTTCCGACTTTTGATATTTAATAGTCGGAAAAGTCAAGCGATGTACCAACTTTTGTTTGTAGTGTACGCGCCTCATGTTTACCGCAAATCCTTATTATATGTTCCATAAAAATGTTCTCCTTAACAAATCTAATTGTATATTAAATTTAACATAAACTATACAATGATATAAAATAAAATAAAATAAATATCATTAATTTTTTTCAATAGCTTTAAATAAAAATCAACGAAATTGATATAAATTAGGAATATCGTGAATAACACAAACTTTTACTAATTTCCCTATAATAATACCAATTTTTTATCAACCATAGATAATACCAACTTAGGTGATGTTTGCCTAGAAAAATACATACTTTTGTTTACAGTCGGCTATTTGACATAAAAACAAAAGTAAATTAATAGTTAAATAATAGTTGGTGTTGTTTTAGGAAACACACCTCAAGTTGTAGTATTATTTATGGTTACTCAAAAGTTGGTATTATTGCAGAGAAATTAATAAATTTTTTTTGTATTATTCACAATAATTTTTCCTATAAAATAGTACATTGTAAATATGTGGGGGTGTTGGACGAGTTGAATGGGTATGGGGTGGGATGAGTGGTAGGTGTTTGAAAAAATTCTGATTTGAATCATCAAATATCCGATTTTAAACAATGGATAATTTATCCGACTTTTGAGACATGATAATTCAAATTCGACATCTGAATTTAAAACCGAATGCCGAATCTGGATCAGGATATTTGCAAAACCAAGTATCGAATTTCTAACTTTTTAAATTTTTATTTTATTTTATATATTTATGTATATACTCCCTCCATATTTATATGTTATTCTCAAATAGAATTTACAAATTTTTGTGTCAAACTTTGACTATGATTTCTCGTCGATCTATATCTCATTGATCTATATGTAAAACATATTCGTCACAGTATATATTTTCTAAATATCAACTTTTTATAATTTTAAGAAACTCTTAATTTAATTATTTGACTTTTAAGTTTGCATTGAGGTATGCGCATAAAGTAAATGGGAAGAACAAATGAAAATACGGGAGTAGTTTTAACAAAAAATCTTTCTCTCGATTTTGAATTTATTAATATTTACGAGTCTTAACTATAATTGAATTGAATAACTAATCTACTATCAATCAAATTAGACTTTTGAATATTCAAATATATTCCCAAAATGATTTTTTCTAACTTTAAAAACTAAGCTTGATTAAAGAAAGAATGTGAAGTGAGCTTAAAAAATTATGTATAAAAAATTGCAATTTTTTTTAAAAAAGGCAAAGAAATTCAAACTGGATATCCGGTATCCAATCCAGAATAAATCGGATGTCTGAATCTCGAACATTCAGATTTTGAATGTCCGCTTTTTGGATTTTCACGCTCTAAAAATTTGAATATTCGGATTCCGGATCTGGATTGATCCGATATCCGATTTTGAACACCTCTAACAAGTGGGTATGTGGCAAGTAGGGATGGTCATGGGGCGGTTCTGGAGCGGGTCCAACCCGACCCGGACTCGAACCCTTTTAATTTTTTGAGATCCAGACCCGGATCCGGACCCTAAGGGTCTAAAATTTTCAGACCCAGACCCATACCCTCCGAATCTGATGGGTCTAGGGTACTTAATGGGTCTAAAAAGAGTCTCTTTGATTTGTCGAATTTGAACCATTTGTAAGTTATTATATTTTTCGTATATTTGTAAGAGAGTTATTATCGCATTTTACAAATAATTAATACTAATTTAACATCTAAAGTCGCATAGTGACATCCATTTATGCTTAAATTCTATTACAAATACTAGTTCGAGTCCATGAAATAAGGGTAATTGGGTTAGCACTAAGCAAGTAACATATATATTAATAATATATATTATGATTATACGAAAAGAAAATAAGTGTTGGGGGCAATATTCATAAGTAGAAGACAAATAAAAATGAACAATTTAATATTTATAAGGGTCTAAGGGGCGGGTCCAAGGTCCAAGTCTCGGACCCGGACCCAGATCCGCCAATTATTTTTTAGATCCAGATCCGATGGGTCTCAAAAAATAAGACCCAGACCCTTAAAAAAGGGGCGGATCCGAGACGGGTCCAACAGTTTCCTGGATCCGTGACCATCCCTAGTAACAAGTATGACCTCGTACCACCACTATCAACTAGGCCACTACCATAGTGGATACAACTTTTCATATCCTTATTCACTCATCTACTACCTACCAAATTTATACGCATAATTGTCATCCCAATTGAGATGATTATAATGCAAATCCGTATAATTTTATATGTCTGTTATTCCTAGTATAACACCTTTCTTAAAATATATCAATAAATAAGTGTAACAAATAATATTTAAAAGCATGCAATAATATCTATGAAAACAATTTAGGCTAGCTGACATGATACTTTTAAATTGAAAACTAAACATGTATATTCTATGCATATTATTATATGAACATGTAATAACTCGAAGGCAGCTACATTAGGAAAAAAAAAAAACTTTTTTGCATATAATAACAAGTATTTTGTTTTCTTTGGCAAGATACTAAAGTTTAAGGGTGGTTTAATATAAATAGTAAAAATAGACTTAAATAGAAATACTTGAGAAATGGAAACGATAATGAAGATCAGGGAGACACAATGAAAAACAATGGGAAGAGAATGATCAATTGTTACCGGTAGTTGAAAAAAGTAACAAATAAAGGTATATATTGGTTTCCTTCTTGACTTCTTGTAAAGAATCGAATTGGCTATTGATGCTACAAAACATAAAATCGATAATTCAGTATCGGTTTTATTTTGTTTACGTACAATTAAGTTGTTTACAAATCAAATATAGTCAGAGTGTGATGGTCATGGTTATAGTCATCAGCCCAGTTACCTGTACAAAGTGTGTAACATAATTTATTAAACACTACTTGTAAATGTATCAAAAAATCAACACGTTCAACAATACTTTTAATTTATTAAGTGAAAATTCTACCATTGACTCAAAAAAGGTGTTCTAATGATGGAGAAAATTACATTTTTTTGAAGAGATCCTTGCTTTAATACATCAATTAACAACATTATAGGATAAAGTCACAATAATGGATTCAATTTTTTGCCCACAAATTTTGTGCTCAACCATCTAAGTGGATCTTCTCAACCACAAAGAAGATTATATGAGTTTTAATCTCCAATATTAATGAAGGTTTTAAAGACTATTTTGTCAATTGTAAGTAAGAGATTGACCCCCCAAATCCTCTAAAATCTATCACTAATGATTCCATAAACTTTGTTAGTGGCTTAATCTAATCCTTCTTTGAAAAAATATTGCATGATTGATCCTTTTTTTGAATATTCAACCACAGGATATTCTCTTTGCTTTAGTTTTGGGGCTACATATAACAATATTACAATAGTTGACTTACTTACACTACTTTTATACAAGGTTCACCATTTTAATTAATGGCATGAATTTTAATTTTACCGAGTTAATTGCAATGAGGGCAACTTGGTTTGTTGTAAGAGATAGAATGTTAGCCCGTAACGAAGATTATTCAATATGAGATGAAAGTTATAGCAAACGTGAATGTTGTAAACGTGTGGTCACATAATAATGGATAGAATCAGGAACCGCGAGTTTAGAGGGGATGTTAAAATAGATTGAGATGGTTTGAGCAAGTATAGAAAAAAAGTATCAACGCTTTGATGAGAATGATCGAAAGCATCATAATGAAAGGTAAGATAAGTCGAGGAAGACCTAAGAGAACGTATGAGCAACAAATCAAAATAATTACTTCCATGAGTTAGACCACTTCGGACCTGACTAGGAATATGTATGTATAGTTGGAGGTGCAAACCTCGTGTCTTAGACTATTGTTCTTGCTCTTTGCGTATTTGCATGTTCTCTCATTTACTCATTTATTTATTTATTTATTTATTTATTTATTTATTTCTCTAGTTATTTAGTTTATTAATGCAAATGGTCTAACTTGTGTTGTAAGATGTAGGCTTGCGGATTTAGCATCATTTATTTTCTCTCGTTGCAGAAATCTCTCTACTTAGGGGTATTATTGACCGTAAGCCTCTTAACGTCCATTAGTAGTGTGGTATGACATGTCTGTTACCTCTCAGGCCGGATCCTAACATTAAGCAAAACACTGAATTGATGAGTATAACTATGGCATTCTATTCTTATTAGATTTGTAACTATACAAGAAAAATAGATGGATACTCGTGCAAGGCAAAAAAACAATTGATATACTCCATATGTTTTCATTTGTTCTGTTTAATTTTTTCACAGATTCTAATGCAAACTTAAAAGTCAAATAATTTTAATTGTGAGTTTTCAAAAATTAAAAAAGTTGATATTTAAAAAGTAAATATTAAGACAAATCTATAAGATCCCATGTGATTGTATTTATAATATACTTCTATATCGATAAGAAATCATAGTCAAAATTTTGACACTAAAACTTAGGACTGAACAAAGTTTGGTCTAAACCGTAAACCAAACCGGAATTTTAGTATTTGATCTGGTCTACGATTTAAATGGTTTGGTCTGACTTTTTTTCAAATTAAATTACGGTTTACGGTCTGGTCTCGATTTTTTTGTTTTCAGACCAGACTGGACCGCAAACCATACTATGGTTGAAAATCATAATTTTGTATTTTAAAAATTAAGTTGTTACCTAGATATTTTAAGATGTAGTTATTTTTACATAGAAATATATACTTGAATGATGTTGATGTTGTCAACTAATTACAAATTATTATATTTATTAATTGTAAGTGTAAAATATTAGGGAAAAATTACCTAGAATAGTTCAACCTATTCATGATTTTCTTACAATAATCCCAACTATTGATTAACCATGAATAATCCCAACTTTGAGGGGTATTTTCCTAAGGTAAACCCGGTAACCGGATGACTTGCTATAATAAGTTTTTATTTTTTAAAGAAATATATCAAAAAAAATAAAATGTCCAAAAAAATATTTTAAAAATGTGCAAAAAATTTATGATTTTTTTATTATTCGGAATTTTTTTATGTAAATTTTCAAATTTTTTTATAATTTTAAATTAATTTTTAGTTTACTATTTTGGTGAATTACCTACTATAGCAGGTCATCGGGTAACCCAAGTTTACTCTAGGCAAATACTCCCTAAATTGTTGGGATTATTCATGGTTAATCAATATGTAGGATTATTGTAGAAAAATCATGAAAATGCTGGATTATTCTAGGTAAATTTTCCAAATATTTGCATAATAACATGTATTAATTTTGAAAAAACTATAAAAATTAAAAAACAGTAGACCAGACCAAACTGAACCGTTGTAAAACGGTTTGGTTCGGTTCGGTCTGGTGATTTAAACGGTCATGTCCGGTCTGAAAAATTTTCATATTGAATTTTTTGATTTGGTCTGATTTTAGTGTCAGACCAGACCAAACCAGAAATCAGACCGTGTTCACCCCTACTAAATTTTATAAATTCTAGTTAAAGAAGAAACATATAAAAACAAAAAGGGTATAGTTTACCGGCGAAGTGACCAAGTTTAATTTTATAAATAGCTAAGTCTAAATAATGATCGAATTTCAAATGATTTTTGAAGGGATTTAATTTAATGAAGATAATAATATCTCACTATGTCCCTTCAAAAGTCCTCCAAAAATCCCTTTATGAATTTGTTACTCCCTTTTATCTTTAAATTTACAATGTATTCTCTCCGTTTTATTGAATTTGCAGTATTTTTTATTTTTATCCATCTCATTTAATTTGCATTAATTTTATTTTTAAATAATAACCTATCTATTTCTTTTAATCTCATTTATACATGAATTTTCTTTTTTAATTTCATCTACGTAATCTATGTTTTCTCTTTATTTACACTTTTGTTAAAATTTTGTACTTTTCTTTAATACAAATATTATAGAACAAATACATAGTATGATGCAAAATTCAAGACACAATTGTAAATTTTTTGATGTCAAATAAATGATGGGACATCGTACCGTTACACCAATTTGATTTCATCATTTGGGTGTCACCCCAAATTCACTGTCATTGACACACATAATCATTCATTTATGTAGGAGCACTCCCGGCCTTAGTTTGACTAATAAATTGTTATTACTTTTTTTTTTTGAAAATTGTCATCAGATTTGTTTTAACAATAAGATTTATAATTTTATGAACTAAACATTATAGCAAAGTATTATGAATAATATAATCTATCTATAAAAACTATTAATGAAGAAACAAGACTAATACGTATTAGACTCTTAGTGAAAATTTTCTCGCTCATTTTTATATTGACGCGGCATGTGAATTTTCGGTGAAAATTATTTCCTAATATAGTACAATTTAATGTGAATAAGAAGATTTGATAAATAATATTATTTTCAAAGTATTTACCTTAGTAAAAGTGAATAACTTTTTGATATAACAAAATGAAACATCACTAAATTTGTAAGCCAAAATTATTTTTCAATATTATTTCCAAAATAAAAGAGAATAATATTTTGATTTAGCAAATTTATTTTTCAAGTTTATTTACCAGCCGTAAAATAATTATATCTTCATAATTATACTGACATGCAAATTCATGTCATTGCTACTTATCTACTTCATATTCCTATTTGCTTAAAAAATTAGGTTTATTTAATAATGGGTAATTTCACCTATAAATAATTTTTTTTAAAAAATAATTATTCGAACGATAATATTTTTTCAAGATCTTTAAAATGAGATCAAATAACCTTCTTTATAATCTTTAAAATAAACATTATACAAGTGTAAATTAACTCAAAAACTTTTTTTTCAATCTCCATGCATCACATGGATATCTTTCTAGTCTTTTAACTATTTTCCTGTAATATATAACAACTATTAATTAAATATAAATATTTTTAATTTTAAAAGTTACTTCCTTTTAATATCCTAATTTATCTTCTACCGGTTAAACATGTCATTTAGCTAAAGAAACTGAAATTAAATTTGAAAAAAAAAATCCACAGATAGTGAAGATTGATTCCGGAAATGGGGTTAAAAACCATAACAACTATAATTAAGGGTAACATTGGTGTCCTTTTCTGGGTTCATTGGACAGAGGTTTTGTTAGATTATATAACATATCCTAAGACTTCAACCATCAGCTTAAGCTTTTGGTTGAGTTGATTTCTTGTGTATCAGAGCCAACGTGACAAGAACCCACGGGTTCAAATCTCAATCACCTCTCAAGTGAAATATTCAGCTCCTATGCGCATCCACACTTCTAACACAATAGGCTCTTGTGTAAGGGGGCGTGCTAAAGTATATAACATATCATGAGGCCTTAACCATTAGTTTAAGCTTTTAGTTGAGTTGGTTTGTTCATTGGGGAAGAGATGTCGTCGCAGGCATCAAGGTTTGGTTGGTGTAGAAAGGTAGGTGGATGCCGTCAAGACCGACATGAGCGGCATGAAAGACGACTCAGGACCCTTTATTTTGAGGGCCAAATTTATTTTTTTTTCATAATGACGTTTCATTACCTTGACATGAGTACTTGTATATTAATTTTTGATTTTAGGTTATTATTTAGTGGACATAATTTGTTTTTTTTTTCTTTTCATCGATATTAAGTGAATCTAGGTAACTAATGGCGTTATTCTTAATTTGTTTTTTCTTGTCTTCTTGAATAAATCAATATTTAGCTCAATTGAAATAAATTAGTATCTTATTGTTGCTACTTTAAAAAATGAACATTCACATTCGTGTTCAAAGTTCATATTTTAACTTTGCTTAGGGCTAAAAAAGTTCTAGATGGCTCTAGCTGCTGTGGTGGTAGGATGCAAAACATTTCAAACCCTAATTATATACTTATTCAAACATATTAAAATATATCCTTTTTTGCATTTCAAACCCTAAAACCAGAAAATCACCTTGGCAATACAATCAAGATGTTCTTGTTGCCCTTGATACTCCTTAATGGTTGTACCCATTAAGGAATTCAAAGGAAAGGGCTCTTTTGTTTCTAAAGCTTGTAAAAGAAATTTGAAAGGGAAATCTAGCTTGGAATAACCTTTCACCAAGTTATCAAATAATAACATGCTTTTAATAGACAAGTTTGATTCAAATTATGCTACGGTTGATGCTCAAATGTAAATATGCAATACTATGCAACTAGTTATAAAGGAGAAATTGTTTAATAGTGACAATAAAGTCAAAATTGTTAGTGAATTAGCGACGATTGGAATAAAGTTATGTTGTTTGAGTGACTTATAAATCTATTCAAGACTTATTTTAGAATAAATATTATGATGAAATAAAATGAAGAGGGGTTACAGATTATCTCTCTAAAAGAAGATTCCTAAACAAAGACAAACTATTTTTAAGCATACATCACCGACCTTTAAAACGTAACTTCTATCTTCATGAACAAGAAAACACTCAAACTTTCCTCAATAGCTTGTGACTTAAGTTTGAAGAACTTAGGGTCATGAGCATGGCTACTTAAAATTTCTTCCAAAATTAAAGGTTTGATGGATAAATCACCATTCACCCATTTTAGACTTAAGTTTCCCCTCCTGAATGGTTTCCAAATTCAATTGAGAAAACTCTTAAACCAATTTCTCAAAATTGCAACGAAAACAAAGTGTTACTTGATTTTCTATGCAAAGCATTAGTTACACTTAAATCGTCTTCCCTTCATAATAGGTGAACTCAAGATCGGGTCCTTCAACAACTCTAATCGCCTTCTTTGACGTATCTTCAAGTCACTCTAAGCGTACAAATAGTTTAAACTCTAATGTTTTTTTAAAAGTGTTACCATTCAATACATGTAATGTCTCTAAATAATACCATAGTGGCTAATTATAACTCATGAGTAATCATCGGTGAATCGGAGTGTAAATAGTGGTATCAGAGCAATACTACAATCGTGGTTAATTGTGTTTTTAGTGCTCCTCGTAGGGAAAAGATCTCATGGGACCAATATATATCTTTCGTAAGGTTTCTACTCCGCATCTTCACGGAGAATTCTATTTCACCGAGTCCATGTCGGAGACAGCGGGGCAGTCGTTACACGTAAAAATACAACTTAATTGAATCTTGAATTCTAAAGGCTTTAGACCACTCAAACTACAAAAACAAACTCATAATGAGACAACCCGTCGCCAAGCTTGGCTATGGGATGGAGACAGGAAATTCCCATCGCCAAGGTGGCTACGGGCATTTTCATCCCGTATCTATTCTGGCTAAAAGATGGCTACGGGCATTTTTTGTGTCCATTTCGTTGCCATTCTATCTCCAAGTTGGCTACGGGAATTTTCCGTCTTCATCCCGTCGCCATTAATATTCTGTGAGAATTCAAATTCACGGAAGGAGAGAACTTGGGTTTTATAAATCTTTCAATTTCACTTTCACTTTACTTTTATTTTTTCATTTACCCTTTGAGTGAACTTTAATCTCCTACACTTGTTAATCTTTGACTTTCAACCTTCTTCAACAATCAACCTTCAACATTCAATATTTTTTCAACCAGCATCATGCGTATTCGGTTCGTTTTCTAACAATTTTTTTTTTTTTTTTTTTTGTAATTCATATGTTGTTATTATTTGATGATAGTTTATATGTAGATTTGTTTTTCGTTTTGTATGTTGTTGTTGGTAAGCTTTAGTTTGTAATTTATGCTTTCTTTCTTTTTTTTATTTATTTTTATTTTTGATAATTTTTGATTTGTATGTTGCTGTACGTGTTGTTAATTTTTGTTGCTGCTAGTTTTGTTAATTTTTCTGTTTATATGTATATTTTTGTTAATTTTTCTGTTTTTATGATAGTTTTTGTTAATTTTTTTGTGCATATGTTGATTTTTTTAGTTCACATTATTGTATATTGTTGTTGGTAGATTTTTTTTGTTAATAGCTGATAGTTATTTATAATTTTTTTTTTTAATTTTAGATTTGTTTTATTTTCTATCCAAATGTTTATTTTCAAATTGTTTTTGTTAGTTTTTGACTTTTTTTTTAAATTTGTTTGTTGGTAATTAGTTGTTAGATTTTTTAATTATATGTTAAATAATAACTTTTTTTGTTAATTTCATTTTTTTAATTTCATGTTGAAAGTCTCTGTGCATTTGGTGGTTCCCGCATGGATCTTATAACACACAAACTATAGGAGGCTCGGGCAAGTCTTGTATGCGGCGAAGGGGTGGAAGTGGTAGTAGTAATAGATGATTTAGATTATTGTAAATTTTATTTAAAAAAATTTATATTTAAATTTAGTATTTTAAACCTTTTGTATTATATTTGTTACTATTTTTTATATTAATATAATTAACATGTTGTTTATATATTTTTTGTCGTATATATTTTATTTGTTATTTTAGTTTTATGTATTGTTATATATAGATTGTTATTTTAATAAAAATAAAAACTAAAATCTAAATTATAAACTCTTAATTCTTATTAATTAATATTAAAATACTAATAATAAATTAATTAATAATATTAAAGTATTAATAATAAATAACAATATGAAAATGTAAAAGGAAGGTCAGGATATGACGACAGAATCAAAATCTGACGCAATAAATAGTGAGGGGATGACTACGAAATTTGAATTTCCGACGCAAAAAATGGCTACGAAATGGACCCGTACTCCATCTTGTGTTTTTTTTTTGTAGTGGCTAATATCCCTCGCCCATGCAATTATTAGCCATCACATATAAGATATTTGAATAAGTATGTAAACAATCTTTATTATGTTGTTGAATTTAGGTTTCTATAATATACATAAAACTTATAACACACATATTTGGCATGACTCCTTGAAAAAACATAACTCTTCCAAATAAAAGAAATAAATTATTTGAATCATGTGGTAAGATACATCTAAACTCAAACATCATCACTAGAATTCATATATATGTATAATTAAACCAAAATCACAATTCAAACTAAAATATGAATAATAAAGTAAATAACATTTACAAGTTATGTGACATGCAAGTAACTCACAACAACATAAGCTTCATAAACTAAGAAAGCTAGGAATCATCTAATGTAATAATCCACATATAATAAATAAAGATTGTCTTCTCTACGATTTTCTCTTCCATTGAAATGAAATGTATTAGCTCCTAAATCATTATTACAATCTCCACCCACATCGTCATCTAAGTCCTCATATGGATCTTCCTCCTTCAGGTAATAATCGTCAAACACTGCAACACAATTTGCTTTTAGTGGGATATATTTAGCGATATTTAATTTAAATGTCGCTATTTTAAATTACTAATAGTATATAAAGTGGATTTAGTGGCATTTATTAGACCCTTTAGCAGCATAATAAAAAATCACACTAAAGCTTTCTGCAACATAGATTTTAGTGACATTTCTCACAAATGTCACTATAGGCTATAGTAACAATTACATATGCCACTAAAGACCAAATAAAGTGTCGCTAAATCACTTTACAATGAAACTTAAAATAAAACCAATAATTATTACACTAAAAATATGAATCAGTGATATTTTTTTAATGCCACTAAATACAATGTCGCAAAAAGCTAAATTTGTTGTAGTGAAATTTTTCACATTCTTGATCATCGGGATTATAAACATCGATAAATTTATAAGAATATATCAATCTAATTGTTATGGACGTTAATATCCGAAGACTTAATATGAATCTAAGCAAAAGAGAAATGTATAAGAATATATCAATTTTTATGAAAAGTGTAGGTGAGTGATTGTATGAATTGAAATGTAATATATAACTGTATAATGTTGATTGAATGTAACCGAAGAATGATTACGGTCTTGTTCTCTACAAAAGAGTATAAACTCCTAAAATCTATTACACAACTCCATGAATACTCCCCTTCCCCTTCCCCTTCCCCTTCCCCTTCCCCTTCCCCTTCCCCTCTAGTATTTGTACTATTTATCCCTATACTTTATTCCCTCAACTAACGAAATACCAAGATATTATTTACTATATCACCCTAGTCCCCTACTAAACCCTTCAAGACACAAATCTGTCATAGCAGTGCGTACTGTCAAGTTAAACATAACTATGCCTTTTAATAAGAGTTGTAATTTAATGCACATACTTGTAGCAGTTTACATGCAGGCCATACAGACTTGGTATTTATACCAACCAGGACTAGAATATATATATATATATATATATATATATATATATATATATATATATATATATATATATATATATATATATATATATATATATATATATATATATATATATATATATATATATGAAAACTAAGTAATACCGAAGAGCCCTAATCAAACATTATATAAATTGTAAAAAAAATTATAACAAATTTAATTGTAACCACATAGCCTTATCAATATTTCATATGTGACACCAAAAACAGTAGAAATTTGTCTAAATGGTCCGCCCAGTATAAAACTTGTTTGCCAAACAGTTCCAAACACGATGATTTCTGGTTTTGAAAACAAAACTGATGATGATTTGGGGCAGAAAAAACTTGTTTTAAAGTTAGAATCTTTAATAGATAAAGCAAACTTAGAACCTTTAAAAGTAGACGATAGAAAATTCATACTTTTAGAATCAAAATATCCTTTTTGGTCCATGTAACGAAAAGAACATGAAAGCTACCAAGTACCCAATACATGATATCACATAAATCACCCATACAACAAAACGCCCATGCTAAACATCAATTATTCAATTTGCTTTCTTTTAGGAGTAAATTTTCTTTACAATCATTGTAGAAAAAAGTATTCTATTTGCCCCATTAGTATAGCTCATGGGCCTTTCACACTTTTCAAATGGGCCAAACCGGCATTTCATATCATGAATAAGCCCATAAACTGAGCCCGCAAGGTTCCCTCTCATTCCTCCATCTGCTTATTGGGGCAGAGGGTGCTATATCTTGTCTTCTGGATGGAAAAAAGTCCTAGGAAAGTCTACTTCATATGATCACATCATAAAGACGTAGGCGTAGAACATCATCTTCTAGGAAAGTCTGTTATAAAGGTAAGAGGTATAATTACATACATGATCTTCAATTGGATTAGTAACAAGAAAAATATTATCCAGACATTTCTGAGCGTGTTGGTATTACAGGAATCAGAAAGTTGCCGAATGGAGAATCAAAAATCCGGAAATTTGCAGTGCAGCCCTCTTGTTGAGCTTGCGCCACAGCATGATTTCTTGATTGTTGAATGCTGGGAGGGTTTTTGGCAGCCTACATAAACAACTTCAGAATAATTATAAAGGTTGGAGCAAATAAAAGGGTTAATTTTATAATCTGATTTAACACAAACATGATACATATAGGGATCACAAATTCTTGTGAGAGACGGTCTTTTTGAAAGACCATCTCTTATTGGGTTAGCCCATAAAAAAATGTGAAGTAAAAGTACAAAGTAAGCTTTGATGGACTGAGCCTGAGAGACGTCTCTTAAAAAGACTAGCTGTATAGGGATAGATGTTTGGTGTCTTGAAAGCATGTAAAGCAAATGGTCCACATACCATTGAACTATCATTGACTTTGGGATATGCTTCTTTCGCTGTACTTGATGAAGGAACAACCCTGCAGCAATATCAAGCAAAATTAAATTTTGAAGGGAAATGAATATCAAGCAAAAGCCAACAGCAGACAGTGAAGTATTCTAAATAAGAGGATCTTGATTCCATGATCTTACACCAAAAGGGAATAAGACATGAATTCCTATCAAAAGAAAGCCATATTAAACTCATGTCGCCAACAAAGACAGATGTCCATGCCTAATCGTTGCGTCAGCTTTAGATACACAGAGCATCCAGCAGGCAGTCTAGAGGTTATATAAGGTGCATCAATTTGGATATTTTCTATCCCTTTAGATGTGCCAGAATCAATTCTTATTCCCCCTCCCCCTTCCAAATATAGATTCAACTTTCAAGCTACACAAATTAATGTCAGAATAGGCTCAAGTCCAGGTCTTGATTAACAATTGATCAATGCTTCAGTCTTCAAGCAATACGTTCATTAGCTTACCAATAAAGGAGATTCACATATCTTTTCGTTATGCTCTTGAAGTTCAACTTGTATAAAAGACTGCAGCACTGATTCTATCAGGATTCTGGAAGAAGGAATTCACATTTAATATTTTTGCTCGTTTATTATGGATCCTCACGTGTGAAATTTCTGAGAGCTAATGCTCTTGGTTGAGCAGAATTATTACTGTTCTTTTATTCATTCTTCCTTGTCCCACCAATTTTTAAAATTGACATTTACATATAATTTATGAGAAAGACTGAAGCTTGATAAGGAAAAGTTATTATAAGTAGTTTAACTATTTGCGCCAATTAACAATGTGATTTCTTCACTTCTTGTCCTGAATAACTGTTTCGTTAAAACAGTTTTCACAGAGATCTAGTTCGCGTTATTTACCACGAATTAGCAGTAACCAACTAGAATTATCAGCGATCCTCAAAGATTTAGTTCGGAAAAGGAAAAACATAATGAAAAGTTAGGAGATAGCAGCATGTACAGGATAAGAGAACAAGCTCTCCTCATTCCTTAGAAGAAATGGCCACGATTCAACCACACATGAACCGGGACATTTTGACTGGGCCTGTCGGTTTCAAACCAGTTCAAGCTTTTATTAACAAAAAAACTATATGAAACATAAAACCCTACCCTTCCCCATTTCATTCTCAAAAGTGAGCATGTGTCGTCCTTTCTCTTCTAATACCTCACCCTACCCTCTCCTTTGGTTGACCAAGATAATCCAGAAACCCCCTTTTCTCTCAGCATGTCAGCATGACCACCCATCCCACTTTATGGGTTTCTTCATTTGTCGACAGTTGCTTGCCATCGAGAAACCCCCTTTGGGTAAGACACAACATGGCTTGAACAAGGCAAAAGAGCATTCAAAGAGGGCCTTGGGGTGTGCCTTAAACGAGGGAAGACACAACGAGGGCAATGCTCGACCCAGGCAGCAACACGCAAAGATCAGTAGCTGCAGCCAACCTGCAGCTTGTTCAAGCAGTTTATCAGCTCGTCTGAGCAGGCAGCAGGTGATCGAAAATGTCGGTTTCTGTTGGTGCTGGATTTCGGGGTGCAAGGCAATTGTTCAAGGGTTTCCATTTCTAACATAGTTACATGGAACGTGGAACGTAGCCACGTTCCGCGATCCGGGAACGTTCGTCCCCAATCACCACAAAACGTGTTCCAAATTGCTAAATTTAACGTCCCGGTGTAGAAGACCTTTTTCAGAAGGTATTTTGGCCTTCATTTACAAATTAAAGAAAAAGAAGTGAGAAAAAACGAGATGAAACCTAGGAATCTTAAAAAATTCAACTTGAAAATGATTTCTTAAACCAAAATAATCATTTTTATTTAATTTTGTTTTCAAATATATATTTTACACATAATGTATCTTGTACCCAATCGTTCCCGAGTCAATCTAGGTTGTGTTCCGTGTTCCAGTTCTCGTTCCCCGTCCCAAACCGAATGTCGTCCCAGGTAACAATGGTTGGTTTCCAATATGTTGTAGGCTATATAAGAGAGTCTTGGAATATCATTAGAAAGCATGGAGAGAGTAATACACTAGAAGCAACTAGAGCTCATTTCAATAGAGTTCTTTCTTGTATTAGTTTGTTTGTGAGAGACCACCGCTAAAAGTGAGGTCTTTACTTTGAGAGAGTGTTCTCAAAGCTTGTGTGAGGTTTATCATTAATGTGAAATTGAGTACATTAATAAAACTAAACTTGTTTTGAGGGTGAGGTATCCATAGATACCTCATAATCTTAGTGTGTTGTTCTTATATTGTGTTGCTCTGTTTTTGGGTCTTCTTTGATCCATTTGTTCTTCATCAAAACCCACAAACCCTAGAATGAAATACCAAATTTCTTTTAGTATATGATGAACTCATGTCCATGCTCTTTACTATAAGAACTCAGGTGCTAGGGTTAGTATTGGACGTTGGACCCAATATCTAAGTCACAATTTATGATGAACACAGGAATGTGCGACAAGAAACCCTAAATGACAACGTTGGAATTGAAAAGAGTAAGAGATAGACAATTACCTTCGAGGTGGTGGGTTGATCTTCCTTTTCTTCAAATCAGACTCCATTACGTTTCTTCTATCTCTTGGTGTAGAAGACATTTTTCACCGGGCAAAGTTCGGTAGATTTCAATTTAGGTCGATTTATAGTTGCGCACCCGCACGGCTTTGTCTTTAACACACCAAGACACAATTTATAGGCACGACTGTGATGACATGACACCACACGACACTATGCGTATTTTTAAAATGTATCGAATAAAAAGTTCAAAGAGCACTAAAATATTAAGACAAAAATTTGCATAAGACCGTTCTATTCTAAGACCACAGCTGGACCGGCTCATTGCACCTATTTCCCTCCAAAATTTCATTTTTTTTGTTTTTTTCTTCTTCATTTTCTAGGCATTTTCAATTTGGACTTTAAATGTATCAATTTTGACATTAAAGATATCACTTACAACGTAAAGTAGTACTTAAACATATCAATTAAAGTAAATTTCAATTTGAACCTATAACTATAAGTGATCAATTGTGGCGTTAAACTGATCAATTTCTACCTAAATTGAAATTGATACTTTTAAGGTCAAAATTGATACATTGAAGAGTAAAATTGAAAAATGTTCAGAAAATGAAAAAGAAGAGAGAAAGCATGTAAGGAGCGCGAATTGGGCCGCCCCACTCTTGTCTCAATTTGAGACGGTCTCACCCAAGACAAGCTAAAATATTAAAGATTGAGATTTGAGACCAAGAGATTAGATAATGTGATATGACACTAAAGAGATTGAAAGACCGTAAAAATGAAAATGATATCACAAATTCTTACTTGAGAGCGTCTTTTGTAAAAACAGCTATTAAAAGCTCAGTCCAATTCTAAATATATATTGTTTCAACTCTAAATATAGATTTGGGCTGGACTTTTGAAAGTCGTCTTTACAAAAGACGGTCTCTCAAAAGAGCCTGAAATGATATATATCCAATTGAAACTTAAATAGTATATGTTTTCTTAGGGTGTTTCGTTTCTTGTTTTCTAAATTTTTTAATATGGGATGCATCTCAAATTTTTAAGCTCGATTTTAGAATTTAACCTTTTGGCTTATATACATTGTACATTACTAAAGCAAACGAGTAAA
Organism: Amaranthus cruentus; assembly: GCA_019425755.1. Taxonomy (NCBI): domain Eukaryota; kingdom Viridiplantae; phylum Streptophyta; class Magnoliopsida; order Caryophyllales; family Amaranthaceae; genus Amaranthus; species Amaranthus cruentus. The sequence continues at coordinate 9,479,662 of CM033464.1, forward strand.
TATTAAATAACTTAAATTCAAGTTACGTATTGATCTAACCTAAAGGTAAGTAACTTATTCAATTGATAGAGTTATACAATATTTTTTCAAGTTTAAAAATTTATTTAAATTTTTTTGACAGAGTTAAATGAAAACCTTAAACTAAATTAATAATTATACGTCTTTTGTTTTCAATTGATGTTTCGTGTCCCAACCCTAACCCAAACCACCCAATTCTTTTTAGGCTCGTTTTGTATTAAACAAGTCTATATAATTAGTTAATTTTTCTAATTAATACTTCCTCCGTTTCATATTAGTTGCACCATTTCCTTTTTTACACTCCTAAATGCACGAATTCAATCTTTATTATTACTAATCATATATATCGAAAAATTATAAAAACTCAAAATCAGTGGCGGATCCAGGATTTAGAGTCCCCCGGGCACCCACAAATAGACGAATTTCGGCAAAATGACTAGTAGAAACGCAATAATTCCAAGACAGAGTCAAAGTAATATTCAAAGTTACGAACGATCTAGAATTGTTCAAATTTACAATGAAAAATTGTCCAACAAAATGAAATATAAAGTTACAAACGAACTACTACTATTCTTGCCTACTTCTCATATGTCGAATCGATTTACGATAGCTTCAATACTAATGATTAACATTGAGAAAAAACCCTTATCTAAGAAGGTAACTAAGCTGTCATTCAACAATTATTCTCTTACGCTGCTTACTATCAAGAGCAATTGTTATCACTAATAAAGGTAATTTTGGTTACATTCTAACCTCGAGCCTCGCCTAGGAGCCACTAATTACATGGGGTAATGGAATGTTGTCATTAAATGATTACACTTGGGCCATTAGATTTATCAATTAAATTTAATAGAAAAACAAGGGTTGGGGTGGAAATCTAAAGTAGCTAATGATTTTTCCTACAATTTCAATTGTTTTCTTCATCAAACAAATCAAAAAGTGGAAAAATGGGCATAATCATCTATTTTTCAATACTTTTGCCCATCAAACAATCACCCAAGTAAAAACATCCAATGATTTCTCAATGCATTATGTTTTATGGAAGGAAATGGATAGATGAAAACACAATACTCTCTTATTTTCCTTTCATGATATTGATTTTTGATTTCTAGTAAAAACATCAAAACACATCCACAATTCACAAATGTTCAATTATTCAATTAATCAAATATTAAATTATTCAAAGAAGATAAACCAAAAAATCAAAATAACATTCAATTATTCAAAATTAAGAAACACATTTACATAACCTTAACAAATATTCAATAATTCAAATAACATAAAAAAATGAAAAAAATAACATTCTAACAAATTCAAAAATCAAGATTAAGATTAAGAATTTAAGATACAAAAAAAACGCAAAACATTATAATTATAGATTAAGACTAAAATGAGAACATAAAGAATTAAAGATTTAGATTAAAATGGGTAAAAATACCTTTGAAAAACAAAATTCTGATTTGCAGCAAACAGAAAGCTGGTAGCAGCAGTCGACGGGAATGAGCAGCAGGCAGCAACGGCAGACCGTGGATGGCAGGCGCAGGTGGCCGGAGGTGGCAGCAGGCGCCGCAGCAGTAGGAGTATTTAGGGTTTTTAAGAGTATTTTGTTGTTTTTAGAGGAAGAGAGAGAAGAGATAAGGGTTTTTTTTTTTTTGAATGGTCATGAAATGAGCAGCAATTTCCGACCCCTACCAAGCAACATCATCAGACTTTCTTATTTTAATTTTTTTTACAAAAATCCCCCGGGCACGTGGCGGGGATGCCCTTTAGTGGATCCGCCATTGGAAGCAATAAGTAGTGATGGCCACGGTCCGGGTTGGCCCGGTCCCGAACCGGTCCCGAACCGCTTGAAACCGGAACCGGAACCGGAACGCTTCGCAGTTCCGAACCGTCCCGAACACGAAACCGGGACCCGGAAAAATTGCCGAACCGGGAACCGCCGGAAAACCGCAAGAACGGATTAAAGAACCGCGTGGACCGGTTCACCGGCCAACCGCTCAACCGCCTAACGCTCCAAGGAACCGGCTCGAACGGGAACCGGACCGGTCCGGCTGAACCCCAACGTTCCATGGAACCGAATCGAACGGACCGAACGCATCTGCCTAACGCCAACGTTCTTTGGAACCGTCAAACTAGCCGCTTTTTGGTCAAAGTAGCCAGTACAATTTTTTCTATAAATACCCATCACTTTCAAACATTCCAATTCACAACTCATCTCTTCTCCTACTCTCTACTTACTCTTCTACTTAATTACTTAATTACGCTAATTATTCTCTTAATTACATAATTACTTTTCTAATTATTTCTTAATTATTTCTTAATTAGTTCTTAATTATTATTTCTTAATTAGTCTTCTAATTAGTTCTTAATTATTTCTTAATTATTTTTTAATTACATAAATATTATCATGTCTTCATTCTTGAAAAGCCACTAAAAAAGTCACTAAAGTGGCAAAATCTTTGGGGTTCTTCTTCTAGCTCCTCTCAAAAGAAAGGCAACTTCAACTCCATCGATATCAACAACACCTTCGTTAGTAATTACGAACCACTTATCCGTAAGGGTACGAGCCATACATGAGATTTACATGAGTATGCGAACATGTTGAAAGAGAAATAGAAATTGAAGATGAAGAAGAAGCACAACAACAAGAAGAAGAACAAGAACAAGAACTAACGAACCCCTATCGAGATACTTAGATCTCGACAATCATCAACAAGATTAGTAAGAAGCACAACAACAACAAAGACAAGCTCGTGGTAAACGAGTCAATTTCCAAAGTATTGGTTAGTTTTCTAATTTTTATTCTTCAATTTAATTGAATTTTAAATTATTATTTATTTTAATAATGTTTTTATATTTATATTTAGATGAAAATGAACCAGTAAGACAACCTTTTCCTGCAAGAATGCCACCTCCTAGTGGTAGAGCTACGTCACATGTTTGGTCGTATTTTACAAAAGTACCAACCGACGACCCGGATGTTTTCTTATGCACTTGTCAAGTTTGTGAAAGTCAAGGAGTAAAGCCCTTAGTTTCTTACAATTTTACCAAAGGTAAATACTTTTGAAGTTTTTATACATGATATTTATATTTTGTACATCAAAAATGTTAGAATGTATTAAATATTCATTTATTGTGTTTTGTGAATACGTGTTAGGTGGTGTACGGGATCCTTCAACAAACATTTGGCTAAAAACATGGAATCATTAAAGAAACGCATGCGTGCGCTGGACAACAAGCTGAGCGACAACAACAATGGGCAACGGATTCCCGTGGACTGAGGTAGCTTTTAAATACAATCGTAATGATATGATTGATGAATTTTCAAATATGTAATGGTGATGAGTTGCCTTTTAACCACAGTGAAAGCAGGATACTGAATATTTTAATAGAAAATGTTTACAACCACAATATAGAGCAATCCCTAGGAATACCCTTAAACATCTAACCATTAAATTATATGAATCAAAACGATATGAATTAGCACAAATGTTTAAATCTTTTCGGTAGAGTTAGCTTAACAACGACATTTGGTCAGCTCCCCACATTTAGAGCCTTATATGTGTGTAATGACATTGATAGACAGTAATTGGTGTATTCAAAAGAATAATTGCATTTGAGTTAATGCCCAAAAACATACGTGTAAAACTTAAAATATAGACTAATAGAAATATGTAGAGAATGGAACTTACTAGATAAGATATTTAGTTGTTCTACCGATAATGCATCCAGAAATATTAAATGCATCGAACTTTTATATAATGAACCCGCTTTACTTGTATCCTAGGAGGTAGTTTGTTACATATACGCTTGTTGTGCTCATATTGTTAATTTGTCTTGTCAAGTAGGTATTAAAACCTAAGTGATTTATTAGGTCCCATTAGAAACATAGTGAAATGGCTTAGATTAGGACAAGTAAAACTAAGATATAAATAGCTATGTGACCAATATGAACTAAAAAGTATATTGGGCTTTGACACTCCTACACGTTGGGGTTCGACCCATGAGTTATTAAAGAAGGCGATTGCTTATCGCGTTATAACTCAATTGTATAGTGAGTTTACTGGATAGCCGTATAAGTGATGATAGTTGGGAACTAGCGATAGCGATACAAAAATATTAGAAGCGTATGACCACGCAACTAAGATTTTTCATATGTTTATTAACCAAACATTCACTTAGTGATAAGTGAATGTGTTACTATTTTTATCATCTTCTTACATATTCTCATGATGATACTAACGCTTATTTAAAGCCATTCTTGCGTAAATGATGGACAAGTGGAAGGCATATTTTACTGATTTCCTTATATTTATGGTATTGCACAATATTAGATCCGTGTTTTAGGACGGAAGCCCTAAGTAAAATTATAGGATTTTACTACAACGCATTAGATCGCCCCTACCATGTACATAATTATGTAGGAAATTGTAAAAGCTTTAGCGACCTTTACGATCATTATTCTAGATTATATAACCCGAAGTCGCGATACGCCTAGGCGCATAGCTGCCTCGACACGCCCATTATTATAATCCCATAATAGCTAACATAATAAGTCGAGATGATAGTTTTGTAGGATCATCTTCTTCCTGCTCATATTTAGAATTAGATAGTTATCTAAAACATCACTTTGAAATCACTCAAAGTAATTATGATATTTTAGAATGGTGGAAAGAAAAATCAATAAAATACCCAATATTATCGAAATTGCAAAGGATATCCTTGCAATTCGCTTCTATCGCTAAGGCCTGAGTCGCTTTAGTGCGTAAAAGAGTTTTGGATCTAAAAGAGATCCCGCCTCGCTCCACATAGTATTCAAATATGTGTTTGCAAAAAGATTGGGATCAGCTGAGGTCCAATGCAAGGAATCAAGAACGATGACGCATCAAGAGGAAGATGATCCATGGATGATGATGGATACGCCCGATCATCGTCGGAGGAGAGTGCTAGCGAACCTAAGCATCCAACCAACCAATTGATGACGATGAAGAATAGGATCACAAATACGTAATATCGACTACCACATTAAATATAAAAGGTACGTAAAAGAACTACTGGGCTTTGATTCCTTCGATAATGAGGCAGTTTTAGTATTTCTTCTGATACTAGGTTCAAGTCCATTCTCTCCCCTTTTTTATTATTCATCTTTATCGCTGATTCGCTTCTTATTAATTTATTTTTAAGTTTTTTTTTAGTAAATAATTTTAACGATTACAAGAATTGAATTTCGATAATAATCAAGTAATCGACGAAGTCGAAGGTACGTCCGCATTATTATAGTATTTTTATATTAAAATTAAAGGAAAAATAAGAATGGAACCGATGGTCCGACCCACCCGACCCGGGTATTGGAACCGCCGAACGCCACATGAACCGCAAGGAACCGCTTGGAACCGTCCGAACCGAACCGAACGGAACGTCGTCGTTCGTTCCAAATGGAACCGGAACCGGGTGGAACCGGAACCGGATGGAACCGGAACGGAACCGGCCCAACCCGGACTGTGGCCATCATTAGCAATAAGTATATTAAACAGTAAAATTAGGGAGCAAGTTTTTCATTGGGCAGTAATGAAAGTGGAGAATGGTGGTGAAGAAGGCTGAAAATGGAGATGAGATGATGGTTGCGAGGGTGCCGCGAAGGGGGAAGATATGACGGTGGACCTACTGGCCGAGTAAACTCCGGAGGCTGGACAGCTAGTGGTTTCTGGTTCCAACCAGGGCAAAGGAGCACGAATGAAATGAAGGTGGAAGGGAAAAAAAAACAAAATAAACACAAAATTCTTAAATATGAAATACTTCCTCGTTCTCATTTGTTTGCAACATTGTTGACTGTGTCTGTGGTTTTATTCATCAAGCAAATTGACTTTTATATTGTCGGTAATCCAAAAGTGAAAACATAGTCATATGAGATCTTGCTTGACTCGTCTCAATTCAAAGTTTATTAATTTTGAGCAATGGCGGATCCATTAAAGGGCATCCCCCGCCACGTGCCCGGGGGATTTTTGTAAAAAAAATTAAAATAAGAAAGTCTGATGATGTTGCTTGGTAGGGGTCGGAAATTGCTGCTCATTTCATGACCATTCAAAAAAAAAACCCTTATCTCTTTTCTCTCTTCCTCTAAAAACAACAAAATCATAAACTATACTAAAACTATGTTAATGTGACACGTCACTACCACACTACCACAATGATTCGTTTCCCGCCGAAAGCACTTCTCTAAGAAATTATTCGGCGCATTTATCACAATTATTACAATTGTCTTCAAATATGTTTATTGTCATATTAAAGTTACTACACGAATTAGTATTTGGAAAAGTATTCTTGGTTGACTAGCTACAATTATTACAATTGCTCATAAATAAGTTTCTTGCTATATTACAATTATTACAATTGCCCACAAATAAATCATCTTACCTGACCAAAATCATGCTTGCTATATTACAATTATTACTATTGCCCACAAATAAATCATCTTACCTGACCAAAATCATGCTTTTTTTCATCATTGTGTATTAATTAAATCTCATATTTGAATTAGATGTTTTCAAACTTTTGAGTATTAATTAAATCTCTTATTCTTAAATTTCTATATATTAACATAACTCATATGACTATCTAAAACACACTTCATTAGCATAAAACAATGATAAACAATTTTTATTTGTTTTTGAGTATTAACAATGATAAACAATTTTTATTTTTTAGCAACCAAAAAACAAAAAGATAAAAGTGAACTTACATATGATTTTCTGGATCAAAAAGGCAAAGAGTACTTCTTCTTCAAAAATATCTTCAAAAGTTTCAATCTTTAGGTTATACAGAGGGCATCTTCAATCAGATTATAAAACATTGAAAAAAAAAACAACAATCTTAACTGATTTTGTTGTTTTTAAAAGAAATTGGTTTCAATTAACCGATTAGAATCAAATTAAAGACAAAACCATAGAATAAGAAATTTAGAGAGAGCTTATGTCAAAAACGGCTGGCAATTGGCATAGAGATGAAGATTTGATTGAGTTATCCCAATTCCCAAATAGACTGAAGACGTGAAAAAGGGTTTTTGCCTGTTGGTACTCTAATGTCGAAAACGGCTGGCAATTGGCATAGAGATAAGATTTGATTGAGTTATCCCAAATAGACTGAAGACTATAAATAAGGTTTTCATTGGGTCTATTATATGATGGGCCAAGTTTTCCATAGTTCATTTAGCCCATGCTAAAAAAGGAAAATGTAGACAATCAAAATAAAATAATTGTGTATCGAAAATTTAAAAAAAAAAATTCAAATGATATAATTATGGTGAGACAATTTTTATTGGAGTGATTGAATGTACATGTAGGAGTCGTTTGGTTGACGTAGAAATTAAATTCCTATGGGAAGTTGTAATTCATTGGAATTTACTTTCTTTGTCAATTTCCTAGGAATTACTTAATATTGTTTGTTTGACAATAGGTATTTTCATTTCCTTAGAAGTAATTCATGGAAATTGTTAATGACTAAGGGGGTATATGGTAATCTAATTCCTATGTCTCATAGTAATTAACTTCCCTTGGATTTTATAATTCCTAGGAATTTAAGATTTTTTGACAACGAAACAAATTAGAATAATACCATTTCCTAGGAACTTAAAATTCCAAGGGTAATAGTTCTAAAGTGTAACCGCCCTGAATTATGAAGGCAAAGACTAATTAGAATTTAGTATTAATCAAGCGGAAGCTTGCTTTTGCCAACACAATAAAGGGGATTACTTAAAGGATAAACCAATGTCCAAGTAGAATACTTGAACCACAACCAAAGCAATATAACGGAAGTCTTAACTGTCTAAAATAAAGGAAAATTACAACCATATCGAAATAAGTCCAAGTTCAAATTACATCCTTAAAATAGTCCAAACCTAAACAACCAACTAATAGTCTCTCAAATACAATAAAGAGATCTAAACGAAAGGGGAGTCATACTCCAACTCGGGTTCATCTTCTGCTCGCATATCCATTCTTCGTCGAGGTGCCATAGGGGTTTACTCTAAAAACAAAACCATTGGAAAAACATATAAAGCATAGTATCAGCAAAAAGGTTGAGTATAAACACACTAGTGTCCGTCAAATAAGTTATCAAAACCTTTTGATTTGAGTAAATTCATTTTGAAAGATGCTTTTTCATTTGATAAATCATATTATTATTCAAACCCAGTTCAATGGTTTTATAGTAATTTCAAATTCTCAAATTTCATCATAAATCTTAAGATCTCAATGGATCCAATCAATTTCAAACTCATATCATAAGTTTGCATGGGTACTCTGTGAGTCATCCTGTGACTCGTTTGGTAGTCGGTCTACCGTCCATGACATGTCCGGCAAGTGTAACACAATGGTATTGTGAACAATAAGCGCTCAGCATTGGTGAGCCGTTTAATCATGCACACAACATTTGTTGTGGCATATGTACCCGCCATTTAGGCTAAAACATTTTTTTTGTATATAATATATACCTTGAAATTTCAATAGCATTTGAAAAGTCAAAAACATTAACTTTTTCCTTAAGATAAACATCTTTTATTTGCAACATAGCAAAACATACTTTCTTTACAATATAGCAAAATCAAATCATAATATTTCCCACATGGGTAAAACATGCTTAGCATAATCATATCATCAAACATAACCTTTGTATTATATTGGGGCATCACTAGCATGTGTGGAAATGCATCGCTACAAAAAGTGATTTAAAAATTCAAGACGATTTTTTTTCAAGGAAACCACTAAAATGTTTAGTTTCAATCAAAGAGTTTTGAAATTAATTCAAAATAACTATGATATAGTTCATAAGTCTTTAAAATCATTATGAAAAAAAAGATTTCATAAAACACTATTTCCTTAAATACGAAATAGTTTTGCCGATAATAAAATCGATAATTGATTTACAAAAATACATATTAATTCTCCAACAAGGCTCAAATTAATCAAGTCATTATAATACCTTAATTAAAATGATTTTAAGGTTGTCCCATCAGATTACGATTGGTTATGCCACTTATAATGATTTTATGATTATTTTCGACGATTTAGGTATTTACCGTTATTTAAATGGTATTTTAAGTCCATAAAAATTATAAGCCATTTAAGTAAAACTTATTTTATACTATGAGGCAGTAGGTTACTAACAAAATTATAAGTTTTTGATATAGGTCTATTTTTACTCAAATTTAATTAACAATATTACACCTTTAAATAATTAAGCAATATTTATTAATTTGATAAATTAGTAAATAATCAATAATTAGCTTAATAAAATTTTACTAAAGTTCTAGAAGTCATATAATACTTTTATTAGCTCATTTTAACTAATAAATTTCATGTATAATATTTTATATTTTTTATATAGACATTTTATCGATAAATCAATAAAATCGGTTTAAAATTATTTAAGTCCAAATAAATTAATATAAAAAATTTTATGATGTTCCAGAAACTAATTTAAGGAATATAAAATTTTTAAATAACCATTAAAAACCGTGTGGGGTATTTTTAATAATTAATATTGTTGTTTTACCGATAAACCGAATAAAATTTGTTTAAGTCCATATTTGGTCACGAAAATCCATATAAATTTTTCGACATGTATATACTGTTTATATAAGTGTCTCATAAAGTTTTCATGCTCAAAAGACGTCATTTAGTATTTATTTTGTATTTTACCGTTTTCTAACTTACCGATTATTACTAACCGAGTAAAAATTATTAAGGTCCTTAAACGTCAACAAAATCTTCTCAAAATTTTACCAAATTTAGTTACTGTCCATATAAGTATGAGACAAAAATTTCAAGTCCATATATCTTCATTTAGTAATTATTTTATATTTTACTATTTAACAATTTACCGATAAACAATTAAACAATTTAACAATTTAACAATTTAACGATTATTCAAACCAGTTCAAGCTTTTATTAACAAAAAAACTATATGAAACATAAAACCCTACCCTTCCCCATTTCATTCTCAAAAGTGAGCATGTGTCGTCCTTTCTCTTCTAATACCTCACCCTACCCTCTCCTTTGGTTGACCAAGATAATCCAGAAACCCCCTTTTTTCTCAGCATGTCAGCATGACCACCCATCCCACTTTATGGGTTTCTTCATTTGTCGACAGTTGCTTGCCATCGAGAAACCCCCTTTGGGTAAGACACAACATGGCTTGAACAAGGCAAAAGAGCATTCAAAGAGGGCCTTGGGGTGTGCCTTAAACGAGGGAAGACACAACGAGGGCAATGCTCGACCCAGGCAGCAACACGCAAAGATCAGTAGCTGCAGCCAACCTGCAGCTTGTTCAAGCAGTTTATCAGCTCGTCTGAGCAGGCAGCAGGTGATCGAAAATGTCGGTTTCTGTTGGTGCTGGATTTCGGGGTGCAAGGCAATTGTTCAAGGGTTTCCATTTCTAACATAGTTACATGGAACGTGGAACGTAGCCACGTTCCGCGATCCGGGAACGTTCGTCCCCAATCACCACGAAACGTGTTCCAAATTGCTAAATTTAACGTCCCGGTGTAGAAGACCTTTTTCAGAAGGTATTTTGGCCTTCATTTACAAATTAAAGAAAAAGAAGTGAGAAAAAACGAGATGAAACCTAGGAATCTTAAAAAATTCAACTTGAAAATGATTTCTTAAACCAAAATAATCATTTTTATTTAATTTTTTTTTCAAATATATATTTTACACATAATGTATCTTGTACCCAATCGTTCCCGAGTCAATCTAGGTTGTGTTCCGTGTTCCAGTTCTCGTTCCCCGTCCCAAACCGAATGTCGTCCCAGGTAACAATGGTTGGTTTCCAATATGTTGTAGGCTATATAAGAGAGTCTTGGAATATCATTAGAAAGCATGGAGAGAGTAATACACTAGAAGCAACTAGAGCTCATTTCAATAGAGTTCTTTCTTGTATTAGTTTGTTTGTGAGAGACCACCGCTAAAGAGTGAGGTCTTTACTTTGAGAGAGTGTTCTCAAAGCTTGTGTAAGGTTTATCATTAATGTGAAATTGAGTACATTAATAAAACTAAACTTGTTTTGAGGGTGAGGTATCCATAAATACCTTATAATCTTAGTGTGTTGTTCTTATATTGTGTTGCTCTGTTTTTGGGTCTTCTTTGACCCATTTGTTCTTCATCAAAACCCACAAACCCTAGCATTTCAAGCATAAAATACCAAATTTCTTTTAGTGCATGATGAATTCATGTCCTTGTTCTCTACTATAAGAACTCAGGTGCTAGGGTTAGTGTTCGACGTTGGACCCAATATCTAAGTCACAATTTATGATGCACACAGGAATGTGCGACAAGAAACCCTAAATGACAACGTTGGAATTGAAAAGAGTAAGAGATAGACAATTACCTTCGAGGTGGTGGGTTGATCTTCCTTTTCTACAAATCAGACTCCATTACGTTTCTTCTATCTCTTGGTGTAGAAAACATTTTTCACCGGGCAAAGTTCGGTAGATTTCAATTTAGGTCGATTTTATAGTTGCTCACCCGCACGGCTTTGTCTTTAACATACCAAGACACAATTTATAGGCACGACAGTCATGACATGACACCACACGATACTATGCGTAGGTCTATCTTATGCACCATAAAATAAATAATTAGGTTGGATCGGATTCATATTTAGGTTTAATAATTTTAAAATGTATGGAATAAAAAGTTCAAAGAGCACTAAAATACTCCAACTGCATATGCAATATCAGGGCGTGTGTGAGAAGATATATCAGCATGCAACCATTCTCTGGTATTGTCCCCTGTCAACTAATTGTTTGCCTTCAATCATCTGGAGACCATGGTTCGCAACAATGGGAGTCTCTGCAGGTTTACAGTCAACCATGCCGGTTTCTGCTAGCAAATCGAGGATATATTTTCTTTGACTGATGAATATACCTCCTTTAGACCTTATTACTTCAATTCCAACGAAATACTTGAGTCGCCCCAAGTCTTTCATTTCAACTTCGCAAAACAATTGTTCTTTTAGTGTATAAATCTCATCCTTATTATCTCCTTTAATAATCATATCATCCACATAGATGATCAGACAAGTAATACGACCATTTTTCCTCTTGAGGAATAAGGTGTGATCAGAATTGCTTTGCTTGTACCCAAACATTAACATTGCTGCGGTGAATCTCTCAAACCAGACTCTAAGTAACACTCCAAGATTTAATGACGTAATTAAATAACATTTTAATAACTTTTAAAAATTTTGCAAATATATTTAATTATTTTGAATTAGTTTAATAAATTTCTTTCTTATACGAATTTAAATGTTATATATATATATATATATATATATATATATATATATATATATATATATATATATATATATATATATATATATATATATATATATATATATATATTGTAATATATATATATATATATATATATATTATATATATATATATATATATATATATATATATATATATATATATATGAACAAAACGAATGTGAGTTTTCTTAGTTAAGTCTTGTGAGAATATAAATAAATAAATAAATAAATAAATAAATAAGATAATTAAATAAATTAGGGTTTTATTCTTGAGTGAGACCAAAACCATTAGTTTTGGTCATATGAGCCGTCACTCCCATTCCTCATTTCCCTCTCTTCTTCTCTAATCTTCTCCCTCACACTCTCACTCACGGTTCACTCAAGAAATCACTGCCACCGTGCCTACCACCCAGCGGTACTGAACCAGCGTTCTTCTCCTCTCCCACGATAGCGCGAACCGGCTCTCTCCACGGCGGCTAGCTGCATTTTCCTCTCGACCAAGTGACACTTTATTTTTGGCCCCACCATACCGTGCTCCATCTACACCAGCACCACCACAAGAATCACCAACTTCTTAACCCTTTTCTTAGTCTCCATTGTGAGCCATCTCTTATTCTCTCTAAATTATTTTTTTTTAGGTTTTAATTGGAGTTTTATTAAATGTTTTGAGTTTGATGTTGGTTGTGTTAATTTTTATTGAATCTTTTTGTGGGTAATAGTTTGATTGATGAATTGAGCATGTTTATGACTTGGGATTGAGGTGTGATTTGAAATTTATGGGTTGAATGTTAATTTCTTTGAAATAAAAAATAAAAAAATAAAAAAATAAAAAAATAAAAAATAAATAAATAAATAAATAAATAAATAAATAAATAATAAAAAATAACAAAATAAAAAAATAAAAAAATAAAATAAAATAAAATAGAGAAAAAAAAATAAAAAAAAATAAATCTAAAGATGAAATTTAAAATATATATTGAGAAAAATCTATTAAGACTCAGCCATATAAATATGTTTTTCAATTAGATTAATAATATTATTAGTTAATTATACACCATTTGTTTTCAATTGATGTTTCGAGTCCCAACCCTAACTCAAACCACCCAATTCTTTTTAGGCTCGTTCTATATTAAACAAGTCCATATAATTAGTTAATTTTTCATTAATACTTCCTCCGTTCCATATTAGTTGCACCATTTGTCTTTTTACACTCCCAAATGTACGAATTCAATCTTTATTATCTCTAATCATACATATCGAAAAGTTATAAAAAACTCAAAATTAATAAACTTTGAATCGAATTGATTCAAACAAGAACTCATATGACTATGTTTTAACTTTTGGATTACCGATAATATAAAAGTCAATTTGCTTGATGAATAGTACCGCAGTCAACAATGTTGCAAGCAAAAAAGAACGGAGGAAGTATCTCTCATCTAACAATGTTGCAAGCAAAAAAGAATGGAGGAAGTATCTCTCATCTAAGAATTTGTGTTTATTTTGTTTTTTCCCCCTTTCACCTTCATTTCATTCGTGCTCCTTTTGCCCTGGTTGGAACCAGAAACCATTAGCTGTCCAGCCCTCAGAGTTTTCTCGGCGAGTAGGTACACCGTCATATCTACCTCCTTCGCGGCATCGCCGTAACCATCATCTCATCTCCATTTTCAGCCTTCTTCACCACCATTCTCCACTTTCATTACTGCTCAATGAAAAACTTGATCCCTAATTTTACTGTTTAATATACTTATTGCTTCATGTGCTATTGTTTCATGAATTTTTAATTCCTTTCACAGAATTTTCTCGAAGTCAACAACTTCTGTTACTATTGATGTTTCGATCAGTGGTGCGGCATGTGGTAAAAGTATAAAATTCCCTAATTACTAATTAGTAATCAATTTATCTTTGTGGAGAGAATGATGATTATAATTGTAAATTTGCTTTCTTTTCTAGTTACGTCGTAGCTCGGAGATCAGCGTGGTTAGATGCCGATCCCCGAAACTATATTTCTGTACAATGCCCCAAGCTGAGGTACATTGCAATCTATCTCATTTCACAAAGGGCCCTGTTTATTTTTTGGCATAAACTCGTAGCAATTTCTTTGTTTTCTATAATTATTGCCTTGCTTTTTTAGGGTCGAAGCAAGGTGACATCTAATGAACCTGGGAGGGGAATGTGAACAGAATTTTCTTATAGGACAACATATTACAAGGAAAGAGAAGATCAAATTTCTTATCAAGACGGTAAGTTTTTATTGCCAATTGTGTGAAATTGTAAAGTGAATCGTAAGAATCATAAGATTCAATTGTAAATGTAGTAAAGTTTTCTTATTTTTTCATAATCTTCTTATACTTTCCTAACTAACTTGAACATTCTTTGTGATAGAGGCATAGAGTTACTAGACTTGAAGTTCATTTTGGTGAACATATTGCCAAAATCCAAAATGGTGAAAAATGTTAACATTTCTAGAGTGTTGTTCGATGAATTATATTAAATACATGTATTGATGATACTAAGATTAATGAATAAACACAGAGTACCATAATAAGTGCTCATTACACTACGATTCTGGTTTATTACACCTCCAGGATGTTATTGTAGAAGAATAACTGCCTATTGAAGTGACTGGCAGAACACCAGGTTGGTAACTCTAGATTGTGAAAAAAAAATAAAAAAATAATGCTATTGTTACTTGGTTCGTGGTTCAGCTTGATTTGGGGAACAAATTTGGGAATCATTTTTCTACCTTGTTTTGTTAATTATTCTTAAAGTGTGTCCTTGTACTAATTCACATTTCACACATTTCCTATTGTACATTCAGCATATGGAGAGTGACACCCCTTAAATTTCATCATACTCAACTACTACGAGGCCATTGGTTTTTCTTTAGTGTTAAAAGTGAGGGTCCTGGTGATTGTCTCTAAGAAACACTTAATCGGTTAGTCGATACTTAATCCGTTAAGTCTAAAATTGGTAAGTGTCCAAGGAATAATATGTTAAAATGTTGTTAATTGTCTCTGATAAACACTTAATCGGTTATTAGTCTGGGTCATGCTTGGCGTACTTAGACATGAGTTGTTAGGAGCCTCACAACTCTGCAGTTGGAAAATGTGGCAAAATTCGACACTCTTTTAAGTTGAGCTTAAATTATAAATTATGATAATTTATGCATTGTTGAAGATTGAAGCTTTTCATGTTTCAAGTTTTTCAACCAATTAGTTTGTCTAGGAGAGAGAAGTTTAATGCTTTAGACAAAAATGATTGATACTGCAAATTTAAGCTTGGGATTGCGAGTGATTGACTGATTGCTCATATTCCCTAGGCAATCATTTATCGTGCAATATATACTGTTCATGTGCCTTGAGATTTTACCTTTTGTGGACATAGATTGCTATTAGGAAAATGATTTGGAAGCCATTGGCTATAAATATGGGTATTCTCTTGTTGAAACAATACCTTGAATGCTATAAATGACACATTAGTTTGAAGATTGTGAAGGCCAATCAAATTTTGACTAAGCTGAGGTTGTTTTATAAGTTTTTTTCTTGTTACTTGATCAGTTGTTTTTTTTTTAATTTTTTTTTTTGTGTAAATATTTCTCTTTATGTTAAGGAGCTCTTTTCTCATTTTTTCAATCTAATAGTATTACCTTCCATGTGTTCCTTTCTTAGTTTATTCCATTCAGTTTGCTCAACATATATAATAAATGTTCTAACTTGGAGTAATAGATAAAAGTAATAAGATGATTTTACAACTAGGGGTGTTCATAACTGGGTACCCGTCATTTCGGGTACTGAGAAAGCCGTGTATCGGGTTAGTCGGGTATCTATTTTAATGGCTCGTGTCTCGGCCCGATTTATCCGGGTACCCAGATAAAGTGGGTTGGGACACCAAGTACCCGATTTTAATTGTGACATATTTGAGTATTGAACAAGAAAATCCTAAAATTATTAGATAGTTGACAATTTTTTAGCATTGAACATGAATTTATTGAATTCACTTGTTTGTTTAGAAAAACAAAAAGAAGGCCTCCCAAAAGTTACTATAAAGAATGAATTACAAGGGTTATCACTTGTTAGAGAGTCTAAATGAGCTTGGGCAAGTTAATAATGGGCAAAATATCATTGGTGTGGATGACTGTGAATTGAACGAAGAACATAATGTGAATAAGGTGTATCAAGAGTTTGCAAAGACATCAATAAGAAAGTAGACTTCCATAGCTTCAGTAGAAAGAACCTCCAAATCCTTTGCAAATTAAAAGACAATGTTAATAATTGACAATGCAAATATACAGTAAATGGTTCAATGGGTACCCTTTATTCATTATCTTGCGGCCCATGACCCGACCCGTAACTTATAATTTTTTTGATTTTATGACCCGTTATTTATGATGCGGGTTGTCGGGTCAAGCGAATTAGGTTTTTTTGAACAGGCATAGTTACGACTGATGGAAACGTAGGAATTTCTCCTTCCTTGGTTTGTCAATTAATGAGGGATTGCAATATCTGCAAGCTTCGTCTTTCTTTAAAGGTCTTTAACTTAGTCATTGCTCTCATGGTGGGGTCTTGAGTTCCCATATTC
>CM033464.1:9496579-9554021 GCA_019425755.1 Amaranthus cruentus
CTATTGGTTACCATTGTCAGTGCTGTTCAAGTTTTAAGCGTTGCTGCAGGGTGTGAGCTTTATGTTAACCCATCCAAGATGGTTAGTTTTGCTGATTCTTTACCTGTAATCCCAATGGTTTTCAAGGTATTAAGAAGGAAAAGCTACTTCATTCGTTCTTTTGTTTGCGGAATATGCCCTGCATACCATCCACCAATGATGTTGCCATTTCAGAACAACCACCCCAGCACCAACTAAACTAGCCGAGAATATGCTAGGAAATGGAGTTTCAAGGGTAAAAACTTTGAGACATGAATTTTTTTTGTGTGGAAGTTATCAAATAATGAATTTGTCAATTTTTAATAATGTTTGTGAATACATTTTCAGTTTAGCTTAATTTGGTAGCTTATTTTTTCACTTTGTATTTGAGTCGCATTCTCTTTCAAGTTGTTTGTGATCTTCATTTATACTCCTGTTACAGTTTACTAACACTTGCTAACTTTTTGAAATTACCAAAGCCAAGGTGAGTTGTGTGTTTACGCCAATTTTAATGCACAAATTGGTTTGAAAGACGGTCTCTCTAAGAGATGTATTGGTAATATGGGTTAAATAGCCCGATTAATACAAAATAAAGAGACAATAAGAATACGAGCTTCTTGTTTTGATGTCGTCTCTTTAAAATACGATCTTTTATAAGAATAGCCGATTTTAATGAAGTAAAATCTCAAGTGAGCTCAAAGCTACTCAATATTCTAATACATGCAATAGGAGCTACATTATTTATACTTCTACATTTTTCTAGTATTATTGTATGTATTCTACTTATCAAATCTGTAAGTTGCAGGTTTCTCTGAAGACCGTTTTCGAGCCGGAGGACTCTTTGGTCGCACTCTCCTGTATGTGTATGAGTTGTCATCGTTCTTCTCTCCTTAAAATCTGATTATAGTTTTCTATGAGCGAGATACACTGAGTATGGAGATGATGATTTTTCAAGTATTATTGATTTTCAAATTTAAATATTACCTATTAGCAAGGTCGGTGTATAGATAGGGTGTTAGAAAAATGATCAAATAATTTATTTACAATAAAAGAAAATCATCCTACATATTGTAGAAAAGGATCGATTAAATTAAAAATTTATAGGAAGAAAAGTTATATTTTATGCCTCCATTTATATTTTTGTTTGTCCAATTTACTTTTTACACTGCTTCAAAAGTAAATATTAATTTGAATATTTCTAAATATGCATTATAAAAAATTATAAAAGTGCGTGATAAGAAATTATACGATAAGATGAATTTGATAACATCTCACATGAGTAGTATTTTTATATTTAATACATATACCTTAAAAATCTTATTTACAATTCTCCCTTCTAAAGTAGAAAAATTCCAAAGTTGACAAACAAAAGAAAATCTAAAGAGTATATCAACCACATTTTACTTCACCAAAATAAATTTGTTTTGTTTTAGTTTAAAATAAATAAATTTGATACTCAAAGCTATAGTTAGTTTTTGATTTTTTTAAAAAATTAAAAATTGATAATTAAATTTTATTTTAATTAGAATAAATACCATTTTTCCAAATAAAATTTTAAATTTAATTTTCATATAATTCTACCCTTGTCTTGATTTACCCTTTGAGAAAAACTACTCCAACAAAAATATACTTCTTCCGTTCCAAATCAGTTGCAACATTGGCAAAAATAATATTATTTATTTATTACTCTTAATTGAGATTAGTTCCAAATATTGCAAGTAAATTATAACGTACTTTATAGAATGAACCTACCTTTTGAGAATCAAGTAATGATTCTACCATACCCCACCACTTAAAATTAACTAAAATATTAGTCATTTTTTAAAAATGTTTAAAATATATTCAGGTAATTCAGTCTGCCTGTTTTAGATTAATGGGCGAATGATAAATTGCCGACACAAAAAAACTATACGTTGGTAGCAGCTCAATTGTGTTCTTATGTGTTCGAGCATGAAATTTCATTTATATAAGGATGACGTGTTATTTTTTTAATAAAATTTTACAATTTTTTTGTTACGAGCATTTATGGCGTATTCTTGCTAAGTACATCAAATATTCCATGATTTCGAAGAATATATCTTCCACATCTTAATTATAGGTATCTTATATTTTATTTTTTAGCATTAATATCTTCGATTATATAATCAAATATTCCATGATTTGGAAGAATATATATTTCATGATTTCGAAGAATAGTTCAATTAGCATTAATATCTTCTCTAACTTAGGAGGTATGGTCCCAATGATTATATAATTAACCTTTTTTTGAAATGTTATGATAATACTAACGGTTTAGCAAAAGTAACTTTTTGTAAAATTAATTTTTTATTAATAAAGAAAAATACTATAAAATAGTAATTTTTTCCTCTTTATTTTAAAAAATATTATAGATTAGCTCAAATTTCTAAATATATTCCATCTAGTGTTAATTAAATTCTTTTGGTTATCGCAAAGGTCAAGCTCATCAATTCATGACTTTCGAGTGCTTCATGCAGACACAAAACTGTTCATCGGGACGTATCAAAAGTGTTCAATACCAAAAAATTAGAATTAAATTAGTTTAATAATCGAGGGCCTTTTTTTTTACGCTTATAATAGAGGTTTAATTTGGAATATTTACAAAATCAGCTAGTCTCTTGAGAGACCGTAGACGTATCTCAAGCCCAGCACATTAAAGGTTATGGCCTACTTACTATCATCATACCCAGTGTATCCCGTTCATAAAAAACTATGATCAGGGTCTAGGGGAAGAACGATGGCAAGCTCATAACCATAAAGGAGAGTGCGATCAAAGAGTCCCTCGGCTCGAGAACGGTCTTCTAGGTCAACACTTAGAAAAGGAAAGGATTGAGCGCAAGATCATTAATCTTCCTTTCGTAATTTTAAAGATCAACTAGCTAACATCCTCACAAAATTCGTAGCATCCGAAACATTTGAAAATGCTCTAGCAAGTTGAATATTGTTCAACAACCTACCACTCAACTTGATATGCTTTGATGACACTCTGTGTACGCGACACCGTTTTATTAGATGGTCAAATTTACAAGGGATAGTCTCTTGCTTTAGAGAATTACATGTGTTTAATGATTTGTTCGAGTAATGAGCTAACCATAGTTGAAACTTGTAAAAAAATACTTGAACTTTTAGGCTTTCATGTAGATCCTCTGACTGCTAGAGTCTCGATTTGGTAGGCTTAAACTTGTTAAAGACTTGAACAATTTGGCCATTGATGCAAGAAAGATATTGGCTACTCTTGGTTGAACCATTTGGTATAGGAGAGTTATAGGAGAGTCATAATACTTAGAGAGTTATTGTTAAGATGATTCGCCCTTTAAATAGCAATTGTTTAAACATAGAAATTTTTGGGAAAGGGCGTGCGTAGCATACGCCTCACACGAACTAGTTAATAACGAAACCGACAACTCAACAATGTGACAAGAAAATAGTTATGAGCCAAACGAATAGCTAAATTAAGTTCAAGGTATCCATCATTGAAAAAGATAATCTAGAGAGCGAAAACCCATAAAACAATCAATTTCAGCCTCTATTGAACGAGCAAACTTAAATGATCAAAAAAGAAAATAAAAAAAACCTAACACCAGACAAAAGGTGAAATTTTGAATGTGAGATTACTAACACTATGTGATTCAAAAGATTTTCTATATTAAGGAGCACGTTCTATTAAAATTGCTTTACAATTTCACCTAAATAATTGTCTTTTTTATTGTAAATCTGCATCGCAAACTTATATATTACTTATTAGCAAATAGTGAAAAGTAAATCATATAAAAAAAGAGTAAAACAAGTCCTACTATTCTAAAGTAGAAGCCTAGCTAAGGTTCTTAAACCGGAGGAGTTTGTTAATTCAATTTTGAACTCTTGAGTTTTGACATATGAATGTATATCCTTGGTCTTTACCATGTGTGCAAGTTGGTACAGTATGTCAATTTCTATATGTAAGAAAATATTTTGCACATGGAGATGATTGTAGAGTAGACATGTTTAAATTAAGGAATTTTATGTTAAGGTTGAATTTGGGAACTAGCATTTCATTTCAAATTAATGATTTCAATTATAAAATCATGAATGTAGAATTTGAGAATGACAAGGTTTGGGAGGTCATTCTCAAATCCTCATCTTTAAACCATTTTAATAACAATTGTAGATTTGACTCAAATCCAAATTTGAAATTCTAGTATTTGTCAAACGCTAGTTTTGAGTCAAAATCTATATTTTCAAATGAAATCATCATTCTCAAACATAGCATAAAGTAATTCTTAAATAAATCACATTTGCAATAAAAGTTCACTATAGTTTTAAACTTAAACAAAAATAATAGATTCCAAATTTGATAAATATTTTCACGCCTCTTTAAATGATGACACTTGGAATTTTCCAAGACTTTTATAGTATTGTATGAAGATTCTAAATTTGATAAATATTTTTATGCCTCTTTAAATGATGACACTTGGAATTTTTCAAGACTTTTATAGTATTGTATGATGGTATGTTTGGCAACTTGTAATTCATTTCCGAATATTGAATTGGCCCAAGTCTTATGTTTGGCAAATTTTGAATTTGGAAATGTAAAATTGAATCAATTTTACATAAAAGCTCAATAGTAATGTAAAATTGGTCAAGTATTAAGATTTGCAAATTCCAAGTGTTTAGGTGTCATTTACAATAAATGATTTTGAATATCAAATTTAAATTCCCTATTTTCAAATGAATTCTATGTTGCCAAACACTACCTTATGCTATGTTTGGGAATGATGATTTCATTTGGAAATCTAGCATTGGGTCAAATTAAGTGTTTGACAAATCAAAAAAGTGAATTCCACCTTTGTTTCCAAAGTAGTTAAAATGGAGAATTTGAGAATGACTTGTCAAACCTTGTCATTCTCAAATTCTCCATTTATGATTCCATAATTGAAATTAAGAATTTGACATGAAATATATGTTCCCAAACGCAACCTAAAGTATTTGTATAATATACTATAGCAATTGTATTTTATTAACTTAGAATTTAATATGTTCAATGAATGAAAAAAAATTATGTATCAGATAAATAATTAAAATAAACATCAATAATTATGTTTTGATTTAAAAATCATGAATTTGGTAAATTTAAGAACGATAGTATACAGTACTTACATTATTATTTGAAATTGTTTTTATATATATTTCGCACTAATAAATTTGTACTTTGCACGAGTTTCTATACTACTAAAGTTATATTTCTCACTCTTGTTTTCAAAGAGAGGCATCATAGATATTTTCAACACTCGGATAATGTCGGTGATTACTTTGAGTAAGAACAGACAAACAAATATGATTTTCCCATCAAAATAAGTTGTTGACAACAATTTTATAAAAATAAAATATAGGATGTTATCTTTGTAAATCTAACTTCTTTAATACAAATAAAACCATTGACATTGTAGCAGATCTTACTTTAAAAATTGCTAATAAAATAAGTGGTTTAATCAGTTCCGTTTCCCGTCAAATCTCAATCCTATGTGGACTAGTATTGCATGGGAAATCAAAAATTAGTGACCCTAAAGTCGGTAATTTGATTAATTTGAGCATTACTTTGAGCAAAATCCCCATATGTTGCTAGGTGCTAAATATCAACTCCTGTTCAAGAGACTTGGCACAATAAATTGCATGAAAAGTTCAACAGTTACTCCAAGTCACAAATAGATCCCAAACATGCAAAGGTATCGTTCAAAACTTGTCAGAAAATTAGAAAGATCAAAATAAACAATGCAACACAAAAGAAGTCTTCCGATCACAGCATCATCGTTAAAATGGATGATTGAAGTAATCGGAGAAAAGGTGATGAAGCCTCAAAGTACCAGATTTTAAACATACGAGTACTCGTTTGAACAACATGGACTTATAGTCGGCCCAACGGATGCCCAAAGCTCATTACTGAAGATGGAGCTGATCGAAGGCTATTGGCTCTTCGAACAAAAAAACTATGTAGTCATGTCCTCCGCTATGCTCCATCCACTTCGACTCTGTGGTTTACATTACCAGGATGCCAAAACTTGCATTTTCAGAATCTGATATTAAAGTTATACACTCTCGAGTGATCAAGTCTATCTAGGCAAAAATTTGAGCGTCAATCTGCTGGATATTGGGGAAGACCTCCCTCAAAGTGGCCATGTAGTTAGGAGAGTTTGCCTGAGAGGTGACAGAAAGAAGTTAGGCAATTGCTGCATTTAGCGTAAATTTTAAGAAGATAAAAAATGTAGTAGTCATAATAAGAAAAAAAGCAGATTTCATATCACAAATAATATTTGACCATACGCTATTGGCAAAGTAATGGTTCGATACAGTTCTTTTTGGTCAATATTCTACTAGTTGTTTCGATTGGAAGTGCACGAATTTTATTTGACCTAGATGGGCTAGCTAGCATACTTGACATAGTTGATGGAATTGTAGCATATCGAGTTTTGCTAATGGTCCGATATCTATTGTTAGTCTCGAGTCCGAGTAAAATAGGAGTGTAGCGATAGATTATTAAACCAGCATAAACTATATCATATTTTATTACATGAGCCAAATTTAAATTAACGTGAAACAAGAATGCAGTGACAAGAATGTAAGTGTTTCTAGGTCATCACCTAAAGGCGGAGCGCCAAATTGCCCGAATATGGCGCCAAATGCACAAGGATATTACGCTTCATCTTCAAGACCAATGTGTTGCTTTAAGTATACAAGAGTTGGGAGATCATCATTTAAAAGCAACCTACCACATCTTCCAAATGTGGTATTATTATGTTTTACAGATAAAGCCCCAAAGGACCAATTAAATCTAGGCCAAGATTAACATATTGGAATGTTAAAACTCTGTAAGGAAGTACTTAGAGTTGATAGATGTTATAAAAAAAATGTAAGATCAATATTCTTTACATGTAGAAGACAACATGGATTAGTGAAGAGGCTAAGACATTCATAAGAGACTAAGACATTCAAATGGAAAGAGGTGTGTTCTGTAAATGATACAATTGTTTCGGAGAAAATTGTTTATAGAAGAAAAGTATGAAATATTATGATGCACTCAAAAGAAAAATTGAGATAAGTTGTATATTAGTGGGACAATAATGTTGGGCAGACACATCCACATTGGAGTTCGATCCATGCTAACTGGTTTGAAAGTAACCATAAGGTTTGGATAAGAAACGATAAATGAGGAAGGAAAATCAATTTGGTTTTGCATATGCATATAATTATTAGTACATACCAAGTGTATAAAAACTATAAAAACTATCTGGTGACTTGTATAGAAGTGGAGAACAAAATCGATTACTTGACTACGAAGAATGATAGAGGAAAAAAATCACTATTAATGTTATATGAAATAGATCAGTGTCACATGATTCGGTTATTACCCAGTGAACCGCAAATCAAAAAAAGCAAGTTGTGCTCAACTTTGGGCAAATTTTGGGTAAATTTGAGCGAATCACGAATTAAAAAAGCGAATTGTGTTACAATGAAATGGATCAGCGCTCTCTAGTTTGCTTTTGTTGTAGTTGTCTGTTAGAGAGACTGCTTTTTCTCCTTTGTTCATGTAAATCTGGTTTTGTTGGGAGGCTAAAGAGGGAAAAAAAAAAACCCATAAATCAAAACTAATTCCAAATTGAAACAAGAACTTTCATTACTTTAGAGTTGTGAAGACTTAAGAGAGAGAAAACGTTAAACTGCTTTTTAAATATTTGGCAACAAAGAGATTTCAATGGAGAAAGATGAGGTAATAATGTTTTGAGAGAGGTTAGAGGTGAGAAATTGGGTTTTCAAACTAAGAGGAGCAAGAAATAAAAATAAGGTTTGCATGAGGAACAAGAAACTAAACTATAAGTTTGGGCCAGTTGGAAATTACAGAACATTTATTAGGGATCACCCCTGGGCTGGACTGGGTCTAAATTAGAGACAAACGACAGAGATCAAGTAGTTTACCGGAAAATGACTACAGATTAGCTGTCATAATATCCAACTTCTTTCATTCTTGGTTTCAGGAGAAAGAGGAAAAAAAAAGGTCAAATTGCATGATCTATAAAAAGTCAAATTCCATGATCTACAAAAAGAAGAGCATGTCGCTATAGACTATCCTGATTCCCACCTATCAATGTTCTACGATGAGTGCATTTGAAGATAAACATAAGAGGGAGACAGGGAGTAATCAATCCATTTTCTCCAGATAAAATCAAGACAAGAAATAAAATGGAGCCAAGATTTGGTGGGGAAAGAAAATGGAGTGATCGTTTTTTATTCCCTTCCCGATAGCACATTCCAGATACTAATCTATCTGGATTCTGATCTTATTCGATCTACATGTTTTCCTGTCATAAGTCAAAGAAGAAGCCAATTCACAAGAAAAATCACGAGTAATGCAGACTATATTCCTTGTTGAATTGAGCTGCAAGCTTATTAATGGATTTTTGGTTTGTGGACAGCAGTTCACTACTAGACCCTTCAATTCCTTCAGGTACTTATTTCACTAGATCTTCAAAGAGGTATGAGGAGGGAAAAGCATTTAGAAAAAAAAAAAAAAAAGAAAGAAAGCTTGGATATTAGTAATTCTGACTAAAGAAATAAATAAAAGCAAGCTCCCACTTTCTGGAGCTGGATTATCCAGCACTTTCCCCTTCTGCCCATCCTTACTGTTATCAGACAACAATACCTAACATGCAAATTGCAAACTATGTCGGTTCATATTCTAGCACGCAAAATAGAAAAAAAGACTAAAGTTGCAGTGCATACACATGGGTTATGCTCAAAATAGACGGTGGTCATTGTCTCCCTTGATCCCAAAACTGTCTCTAACATACCCTCCAGAGAGACAATCTGGTTATCATTAAGCCATAGGTCTTCCAACCTGAAAAAAATATGCCAAGACAAATTACGCGGAAAGAGCCAACCAATAGATACATGTAAAAAACTTTGTTAGAAGATAATCATCATACCTTGTCAGCTTTTCAATATCTTCTATTGCAGTTAACTTATTTGATGCAACATCCAAAACACGGAGATTGACCAAAGTTGATAACCCTTCCATTTTAGATATACCATTATGGCTCAAGTACAATTCTTCAAGCGCAACACATTCCTACATTTTCGCGTCGCAATAGAACATTAGAAAACCCATAGCCTTGATAAGGAACCAAGTAAAATCTACCACTTCTTGAAATATAAAACAAACCTCAAGTCCTTTCATAGATGTCAAGCGATTGCTCTGCAAACTAAGTTTTTTAATGCATTTCAACCCACATAAGTTAATAAACTTAATCCGATTTCGACCAAGCCACAACTCTTGCAAGTCTAATAAAGTTTCCAGGTTCTCCATTACCTGAAACAAGGAAGTTCTAATATTAACAGACCTTTTAAATCCAGAGAAAAAAGTTGAAGAACTTATCACTATTTAAAAAAAGAAAATGTTCATATCAATAAAAAGGGCAATTTGTGCATAATATATCTTAAATGTATTCAGACTCCAGCTTTATCCACAGTAATTAATCATATAACTGATGAAAAGCCCTGGAAACAAACCCGCAATCTATTGGAGCCAAGTTCAAGAATTTGCAACCCATGAAGATGCTCAATTTCTTCTATCTTGGTCACTTCGTTTTTGGATACATAAAGTTCTTTAAGAGTGTCAGAGACCTTTGACAATCCATTTAAAGAAGGTATCTCATTGAACGATACATCAAACACCAAAAGATTCTTAAATATGCTGACATCAGGTATCTTTATAAGTTTGTTGTCTCTAAGTACCAGCTCCTGCATACCAGAATAGCAGAAAAGTAAAATAATTGCCATAAACCCAAATAAGAATTTTTGCTTATTATCATTCACATAGCATAGTAGCATAGTCGCAAAAGTCAAACATGTATACTTCCAGTATTTAGATGCTTTCTCTAATTACAAATACAAGAAAAGATTGAACAGGAAAAGTTGGCACCAAGTGCACACATCTAAAAGGGGGAAAAAATCAACAAAAACATGTCAAGTTCTTCTTCCCTATCTTTCTTTTGGGGTTGTCATTTAGGACTAAGGAAGGTTCTCACTTAAACTGTCCAACTAGATTTTTTTTTCAGACATAGGGGTATTGTTGACATTAACAGGGAATCATATACCCCACAACTAAATATACATTTCGACCACCTAATGAGGTTTTTCAAGAAAACCTTTTCCGGAGAAATGGAGGCAACTAGCCAAATTATGCACATTTTGCTTATGTAATTTTTGGTTTTATTAGTTAAAGTTTAGATTTAATTTTGTAAGATCTAAATTTAAACTATTTATGATTGTCAGATTTCATGTAAAGCTTTTTTTTTACTTAATATTAGTTAAGTTTTAGTACAAGCAAGGAAGAAACAAAGTGCAAGAAGTGGCTCAATCTCATGGATTTTGCAGTCTTTGTTGGTTATTAATACTTTTTCAAGTTGCTTTTGGATTATATTAAAGCAAGAGGCTTAGGAAGGGGGAGGAGAAAGCACAACAAACATTTTATATTAGATTAAAGGCAAAATTATATTAAACTACCTATTCTATACCTCTTTTTTCAAAAAACTACCTGATACAAAAAATTTTTCAAAAAACTACCTTGTATAATATTAAAGTTTGCAAAAGACTACCTTGTTATGAATTTCCGTCATTGACCGCTTATACTAACGTTGACCAGCATGCTTGGGTCACGTGCTGTCCTTTAGAACACCTTTCTTCTTCATTTCACTTGCTGTTCGAATTTACTGCTAAATCTCACGTACCAAAGACAAATCATTTACTCCATATCCTCTCTCCTTTTACTCTCCCTAACAATTGCTGCTCCATTTCTTAAATTCATTGAAGATTCGGTCATTTACCAAACATAGGTATGTATATCTTCTCAATTATGGGTGTTTAGTTTTTTTTAGGGTTTTTTTCGGCTGATTGATTTTTGATGCGATTTTGCTTTTGTTTTGGCGTAATTTTGTTTTCTTTTGTATCAATTGCCTCTTTGTTTGTTAATATTGGTGCTCTGTTTATTTTGAATTGGTTAGGGTTTATATAATTACATATATCAATAAATGAAGAAATTGAAAATCATGAGAAAAGCTGTGAAAGTGAAAGAGGTTGAATCTGAGTTGGCTGCTGAGGTGGGTATTGTAGGTAATGTTAGTGTAGATGAGGTGGAAATTGGTAGAGCTGATGTGGCACATGTTGATGTTGTTGAGTTGGAAAGTGCTAGTGCACATGTACATGATGAGGATATGGGACCACTAGGCAAAAATATGGGTATTAAAGAAAGTTTGAGTGCTAACCCTAGATCTACATCAGAAAAATCAGCTTCTTTACCATCCATAACCATCTCAGGAAAACACACAGCCCACATAGAGGAGATTTCTGAATTTGATGATAGTTCTGATGAAGATTATAGTGTAGGTGATGAAGATGAATCTGAGGATGATGTTGATTTGTTTGTTGAAAATGTAGTTTATGGTCTTGATGATGTATATATTGGAGATGATGATTTAAGATTGGCGGTAGATAAGGAGATTGATGAAGAAAATCATAGAGACATTTACTATAATGGAGAAGGGGATGAATTGGAGTCCGATGATGATGATTTGGGTGCATTGAATGATGATGAGGAAGGTATAAGTAGCTATCCCACATTCAATCCAGAGGTTGATTTCAAGGGTAAGATTAATTTATCTCTAGGTCTTAAATTTCCATCAACACATGTTTTTAGAAAAGCACTAAGGTACCATGCTATTGAATGTGGTTACAATTACTATTACTTGCATAATGGTAGTAGTAGGATTAGTGTGTATTGTTACAATAGATGTAATTGTAGTAAATCAAAGGCAAGGATTGTGAAGTGTATGTGTGGCAAGGATAAGAAGTGTTACTTTAAGGTTCATGCTGTGAAGTTGAAAGATGAGGAGACACTTCAAATTCGGAGTTATTTTTCAAAGCATACTTGTGGTCACCAACACCAAAACAATAAAGTCACTGCTTTGTATTTAGCTGAGAAATACATAGAGGATTGGAGGGATAATCCAAATTGGGAGTTAAAGGCATTTGTTAAACGGGTTAATCGGGAGTTAGGTTGCGAAGCGAAGTATTCTAAGTGTTATATGGCAAAAACAATTGCCTTGAGAATGATATTTGGTGATGCTAGTGATGAGTATAGTAGGGTATGGGACTATGCGGAGGCAATAAGAAGGTTTAATCCAGGAAGCACCGCAATTGTTAAATGCATTGGAATTGAGAATCCGCCACCTTTATTCCAAAGGATGTATATATGTTTGCCAGCTTGCAAGGAGGGTTTTGTTGCTGGTTGTAGGCCTATTATAGGTGTTGATGGGGCACATTTGAAGGGACAATTCCCAGGGAAGCTAGAGGGAAGCCTATTATTTCTCTGATGGAATGGATTAGGAGATATGTGATGCAAAGAAGTGCGGCAAAAAGGGAAGGATTGAGTAACTTTGAGGGTGTTTTAATGCCATCCGTTAGGAAATTGATTGAAAAAAATGCAAGGGACATATACGGTTTGAGGGTAATCCCGGTGGATGTATTTGATTTGAGGTGGATGATGGTGAAGAGTCGTACGTTGTCAACCTGACCAACAAGACTTGCCATTGCGGAAGTTGGACACTAATTGGGATACCTTGCAAACATGCAATGGCTTGTATTGTTCTTAGGAAATTAGACGCCAATGAATTTGTGCACGAGGCCTATCATATAGAAAGGTATGCGAGGACATATGGTCCTAAGTTTCATGGTATGCCGGGGCATAAAATGTGGCCCACAACCACTTTCGCCAAACCACTTCCGCCTCCATTCCGCAAAATGCCTGGAAGACCTAACAAGAGGAAAAGAAAGAAGGAGGCTGACGAAGGAAAGGGAGGGAATAAAGCTGCCACTGTTGTTAGAGAATACAAACCACGAAAATGTAGCAACTGCGGTGATCTTGGTCACTACAAAAAGAAATGTAAGAATCCACCCAAACCGCCAACGACGAAGGAGAAATCAAAGGGTGGTAGGCCTAAGCACCAACAAACACAATCCGCTTCAACTCAGCAATCAACAACAACAACAAATGATATTCCAAGCACCAGCAGTCAACCACAAACACAATCCGCTTCATGTGTAATCGATCAAATTAGTCAAGTGTAGTAGTTTGGATTGTAATGGATTTATTTTGCAAGTACTCATGTATTTTCAATTAATATGTAGTTAGTGTAGTACTTTTGATTGTAATTTTCAACTAATGTATTTGGATTGCTGTGTAATTTTCAACTATTGCAGTATTCTAATTTATCCAAGATCAGTGTTCTAATTAATTTGCTTGCTGTGTGCTTGCTGTGTGCTTGCTGTGCAATGTCCAAGATCAGTGTTCTAATTTATCCAAGATCAATGTTCTAATTAATTTGTTGTGCAGTATACAAAATCAGTGTTCTAATTTGCTGTATATTTGGACACTGATTTTGCTGTGTAGTACACAAATAGCTGTATATGTGTTCTAATTTGTGCAAGCATAATAACTTCTGAACTCAGCAAACAACATCAACATAACCCAATTACTTAGAACAAAACATCATTGATTAGAGCAAAATACAAAATATCCATATCATTTATCAACAAGATGTTACAACCCAATTAATTCATAAACTTTAGCACAAGCAACACCAACAAGAAACAAAATAAAAACCCTAATAAAAAGCTCTTAATCTGATTTTCATGCTTCCTCTCATTCACCCATTTCTTCTTGATCCTTTTAACTTCTGAAATTAAGTGTTCCTTTTCATTTTCCAAGCAACATAACCTTGAATTCAGAATTTTGATTTCCGTTGCTAATTGTCGTTTCTCCTCCACAAGTGTATTTGTTACTACTCTTTGCCAATCAACCATTTCAGGTACATCGATCCACTTAAACTTTTTGCAACCCCTCCAATTTGTGTCTGGATCATAAAAAGCACAACACTTAAACCTCCTTCCAGGATTTTCCTTGGTCCATGAAACTCTCCTTGCAAAGGGAACTCCACAAGCACATTTTTCGGGTTTTGAATTTGAAGTTGAAGAAGAGGAATACATTAGGAAAGATAGATGAAGAAAGAATGGGGATTTGGAAGAATCTAGATTATGAATTAGGACTTTGAGTTTAGGGCATTGGGTTTGGAAGATATATGAAGAAAGAATGGGGATTTGGAAGAAGATGATGAATCTGGTTTATAAATGAAGAAGGAAAGCTTTAGAGGTTGCACGTGCAAAGAGCGTGCCAGTCAACGTGAAAACTAACAGTCAATGATGGAAATTCATAACAAGGTAGTCTTTTGCAAACTTTAATATTATACAAGGTAGTTTTTTGAAAATTTTTTTATATCAGGTAGTTTTTTGAAAAAAGAGGTATAGAATAGGTAGTTTAATATAATTATCTCCAGATTAAATATGTATCTCATTTTGTGACTTAACTTAAAGGGAAATACCTCGTTCATCTTCTCTAGATTAACTTAGTTCTTCATTTTTTTTTGGGTAAGTTGGAAGCCATGGTCATTGTTATTGTAACTTAATCTAATTCTGGAGGCCAGTTGATTGAAGCTTTTATCTACTCACTATAGGATCTTCACAACTTTATATCTTTGGTTATTGATTGATTTCTTACTTTTTATTGCTTGATTACCAAGGAATGCTACTAGTTCATTTGTAATATTTCAATTGTTATATCTAATTGCAATATCAAATCATTTTGTGATTATGGTCATCAAGTATTATTCTAGATTCTATCTAGATATGCATACCATAGATGATTAGAACAAGAGGAAATCTCATATTTTGATTGAACAATCACTGCTTTGGTGACATTATCAAACTTATTAATTATCTATTACAAAGGTGCAATTGAATCGACTTAAATCTACAGATTGGATAGCTAATCATAATTCATAAGAAGAATAGATCATCATCTTCATGATAGGTGTGACCAAAGGTGTGCGATTTGAGTTGTTTGTTCAATATAAATGAGTATGTTGGGAGTGGAAAAGAAACTTTCCTTGAGATTTGTCTCCATTGAATTTTAGTCATAATCATCTTCATCTTTCATAGTTTCATTTAGATTGTAGATTGCATATTATTGTGTTTAGTATAGCTTTGTGACTCCAAAACTCCCATGTAAATTACTTTGTTACTTTTGATTGCAAATGCCCGATTGATTTATTGCACTAAATTCAACCTAGACCCATTTTCTTGTATATAGAACCTTACTTTCCTATCACATTTAGTTGCAAAGAGGAAGAGAATTATTTTTGGTTAGGTTAAGGGCATACTTGTTGAACCTTCTTTTTATGTCCAAGATATTGAGAAGATGGGAAGATACCAACACTGAAGTTGTCTCAACTCAAGTCCCCAATGCATGAATCTAACTTCATGCCCTAATAAGGCACTGCCTTATTTAGAATCATTGTTACCTATCCACTGAAAGTGCCATGAAATTAATGCCTTGAAGCTCGATACTATTTTCAATCGACAGAGATCTAACTCCTGAACTCAATCAGTGCCCAAGCTAAAACATTGGATACAAAAATAATGAGCAGATCTTGTGCACCAAACGTGATGTGGTAATTCAAAGATACTTTCGCACATATGTAAGGGAAGTAGTGATGCACTAATACTTGACGATTCAAATTTCAATCATATAAGATTACATAGTACGATTTTTGCGTTGTAGTTTAGTATTTTTGCATTAACATAGTCTCATGAATGATTCATTAGAAGCCTTCAAAAGAAACAAGCTCAAGAAATCCAAAAGTCAATTCTTATTATCAATTAGAAAAGATAGCTGTGAATTTGTTCAACCCCCACTAACAACTTAAAAAGATGGTATCTTTCAGAACTTAAAGCGAGCCACCAGTTCCACCATTAAGATGATTTATAGAAATATCACACCCAAAAGTTAACAATGATTTCACAACAAGTATTGTCTAAGGATTAAGCCTCCCCACCAATTACTAACTGAAATGAGCTAGTTTCAGGAAATTTAGGGAAAATTACAAAACTAAACAACGGAAATTGGGTTCAACTACTAAAATTATAGTAAAGTATTACGCAGATCACTACTTTAACAGAAATTGCAAATTGTTATTTTCCCTCTATCAATTAAAATTCTAATCTTTAAGTTAATTCAACCATTCTAAAGCGACACCAAATACTAAAATGTTCCCATAGCAAAATGGCATAGTATAAACAATGAACACAAATTCTACTCAAAGCAAAGCATTTCTATAGAAAAAAAAGAAGGAAAAGCAATTTCAAACATCAACTCAATCATTTTTGTTGGTACAGCGACAGTGTAAAAAATGGTATAAATTGATTCAAAATTTAAATAATCCACACAAATTCTATCGAAGCAACTGACTACAAATGATTCAAGCCTGAAAATAGAAAACTTCAAACTTTATAAAATAAACAATCAAATAGTCTATGAATAATTGAAAATCAATATTTTTATACAAGAAAAAAAAGGGGGGGGGGGGAATCCAATTTTTGTACCTCGAGACAAGAAATTGCATGAGAATGAGAGAGGCATTCAATGCCAGCATCATCAAACAGATTTTGCCGAAGAGAAAGCTTTTTAAGATTAGAAAGCAGAGTAATCCGAGGATCCACTTGAGAAAGACGATTACATGTCAAGTCTAACTCGACAAGACTCGGAGGCAACTCGACCGAGTCAAGGTCGTGAAGCTGGTAACTCGTTAGATCTAGAGAGGTGATCGTCTCCTCTGACTCGTTGATGGAATTTGCTGGGTGTTGTTGATCGGAGGAGGAATCCATGGGAATGGAGGATGATTTTGCTTTGTTGGTAATTGGGGTTTTACTTTACATGGGGAAAAAGGTGATTGGAATTTGGAATTTTTCAATTGTGAATGTGTATCATTTTTATCACAGTTTTGTTCAAAAATTCTTCACAAATTTTGCTTTTCGAATTTTGTTTTTCAAAAATGGTATGAGAAAAGTTTTTTTTTCTTTTGCTCTAAAAACTAGCTCCAACCATAGTATTGATAAACACAAATTCATACTTGAGACCGTCGTTTGTAAAGACCGCTTTCAAAAGTCTGGTTCAATTCTAAATATATATTATTACAACTCTAAATATAGATTTGGGGTTGACTTTGAGAGTCGTTTTTACAAAAGACGGTCTCTCAAGAGAACATCTGATTGATAAAAGTTTCACAAATTTTTACTTCGCCGTCTTTTGTAACGATGTCTCTCAAAAGCCTAGTCCAATTCTAAATATATATTGTTACAACTCTAAATACAGATTTGGGCTGGACTTTTAAGAGTCGTCTTTACAAAAGAAAGTCTCTTAAGAGAGCATCACTAGAAAGTTTATAGTTAATAATTTTCAAAAAAAAAAAAAGTTTATAGTTAATAAAGATACAATCTAGTTTGGTCTAGCCCAATGCACAAGTACTCAAAATGGATTGTCGACTTTTGTACTTCACATAAATAGGTTACTCTTTGCGCTACACTACACCAATTACATTGAGATTGTTCAGTGTAATGGTTTAAGTAGTACACAAATTTTTAAATGAAACGGTTTTATGGTGAGACTAATTAGAAAACTTTCATTACTTCTGTTCAGTGAGCTCGTAGTGGTTTAATGATGTTACATTACTTCTGAAAACTTTCATTGTTTTGTAAAGAAAAAATTTAAGTAATATTTGGTGGTTGGAATAGTTGTTTTCGAAATGTTACAATGTGTAGCATTTCAATATCAAATGTAATGTTTTGAGATTTTGTTTTTACATTTTCTCAACAAATTATATTACAAAGCTATCATAATCATTACTTTTACAAAACAGTAATAATATATACAACTAATTAGACAAGTATATCTAACAACTACAACTACAAACAACTTATCGCTATTCAGACAGCTAACAACAACCCTCACAATTGACTTGCATCAAATAGGCTTATAAATAAGTTTATATGCTACTTTATATCTCACAAGTTTGCATGAGCACAATACACTGGTTATGACATACAAGCAAATTAATGTATACATTTACCATTATGCTAAAACCAATATTTTGATTTTGGGAAATTCCACGTGGTAACCCTGAGGTAATGGGTTTTCCACGTGGAATTTAAAGCTTCTTCAAAATCCATATGGTAACCCTGTGGTTTACCAAATGCTTTCTATTTCCCCAACTAAACTCTCACTCTCTCTCCTCATAACATTTCCCCATTTCCATAAATTCCTAACCCTGTGGTGACACGTGTGTGACACGTGTCGAACATTGGAACACCCTACGTGGCATGGTTGCCACCTCATGTTATTTTTATGCTATAAAAGGCCATTTGGGGCCGTGAGTTATAGGAAAAAGAGAACAATTTTAGCATATTCATATTATTGAGTAAGAGACCAACTTTGATTAATTATTAAGGTTGGCTCATTATTATTAGATTAATTATTTCCATAGTTAATCATATTCGGGTATTATTTAAAAATGTCTCGATCTCTCATAAAAATATTATTTTATGTGAAAAGCTTATATGCGGGTATTGATCAGTCGAGATAATAGTGCTAAGTTGTAATACACCTTGATGCCACTGGGCACTTGAATCGCCTCTATACGAGTTTGTATGAGGAAGTCATTACCAAAATACTAACAGGGTGTCCTGATATGGTACTAATACGGGATTAGTAGTTATGAAACAAATTGAGTATTCTTTTAATTAAATATTTAAGGTTATTTATTGGGTACTTGAGATCAATTTAGGGTTAGTATCTATCTTTGAATTGGGATTTATGATTGGTGTAAAATTTGTTAAACTCTATTGATAGTAACTCAAGCTTTTACATGTTGATGGTTGATGACAAATTATTGGTATTTTAATTATTGATTGCTATTCATGGCGTAGAAAGGTAATCCTACAAACACTATTATCTTTTAAATTTAATTTAAGTATTTCAAAGTTCAAGTTATGTTTTACAAGGTGTGGTATTACTGTTATTTATATTTGAGCAAAATTGTATAATTTTTGGTGTTCGAAACTTTGAAATTTGACTTTGTTTGACCTTGCTTTTAATCCTTGATCAAAATTATGTTTTGTATGTTCATAGCTTTATAAATATGAGCTTTTATAAATTGTACTATGAAAATGAGTTATGATTGTTTATTTTAAAGAATTCAAGTGAATTATTGATTCGTTTTATATTAAAATGTTTTAAGCTTTATATACCAAACATATTTATTTCACCATCATTATTTCATATCACCCGTATTCTCAGGATTTAGATCAAGTATTTATTCGATGATGTTGAAATAAAAATTGTATTAATGGTGAAACGGATGATCGAATTAAAGGTTAAGAATCGTATATAATTGAATGTCAAAAGTATGGAATCTATTTGGGAAAGATGTGTTTTAAGCTTAAAGTGTTGAAGGTCATGATTAAAGGTGGATATAAAAGTATTATGAGTGTAAGTTATTAAAGGTTGAAAGTCGAAAGTGATCAAGAAAATTTTCTAATTTGAGGTTCAAGTTATTTGATTATGAGATATAAAATGTGTGCTTTAAAGTGATAATTTCGAATTATATCGAGGGTTATAAGAGTTCTTAAGTGAAGTTTTGTTGTCATTTGGGAAAATCAAGTAATTTAGAGAATTGGATTTTCAAATTGAGGATACAAAATGGTTGAAATTATTAAAACAAGTAAAGGTTTGTTAAAAGGTATTCAAGTATGACGTAAGAGTTGATGTGGAGATTCAGTAAGTTAGTTTGACAAGAAAACAAATTTGATTTTGAAATAAAACTATCTGTCTCTTTTTGAAGGGAAACTCTATCAAGTTTTTCGTAGATTGTCAAAACATCTTTGTTTAAAAGTTTAAAATGTTGCTAATAATGTTAGAAGTTCTGATTATCAGTTTGCGATTTTATATGTGCACGTGTATATGTGCAAATGTGTTTTGCATCATGAGTTTTGTGCATTTGAAAATTATTATGGGTCGTGATTGAATCATAAACATTGTTTTTAGACTTGAATGGTTGCCGAATGTCGTAGTTGAGGTTTTCAATTAAGTATTGGATGTTGAACTATTTAAGGTTTATCCTTAAGTTGGGGAGAATATGATATGTTTTCTGAAGTGCAGAGTAATTTCGGGGACGAAATTATTTAAGTTGGGGAGAATGAAACAGTCCCTATTTTAGCAGCTTAATTAATAGTAATTAATTAAGTTAATTTGGGTTCTTAAATTTAAAGTATGTTATTTTATTGGGACTCAGATTTATTATTTGAGGATATTAGTCGTATTAGATTTGGAACAAAGTAAGTTATACGATGAAAATTGAGATTGAATGGGTGTGTGTAAAAAATAATACGCTCATGAAATCACGCTTTTTAAAGATATGCAAACGATAAAGTGGATAAAATTGTAACACAGGACAAAGGGTCGTGCCACGTGGCTTGCATGTGAGTCGCCATGTGGCTTGCATGTGTGGTGACACTGTGTGACACGTGTCGGACATTGGAACACCCTACGTGGCATGGTTGCCACCTCATTTTATTTTTATGTTATAAAAGGCCATTTGGGGCCGTGAGTTATAGGAAAAAGAGAACAATTTTAGCATATTCCTATTATTGAGTAAGAGAACAACTTTGATTAATTATTAAGGTTGGCTCATTATTATTAGATTAATTATTTCCATAATTAATCATATTCGGGTATTATTTAAAAAGGTCTCGATCCCTGATAAAAATATTATTCTATGTGATAAAACTTTTATGCTGGTATTGATCAGTCGAGATAATAGTGCTAAGTTGTAATACACCTTGATGCCATTGGGCACTTGAATCACCTCTATACAAGTTTGTTTGAGGAAGTTATTACCAAAATACTAACAGGATGTCCTGATAGGGTACTAATACGGGATTAGTAGTTATGAAACAAATTGGGTATTCTTTTAATTAAATATATTTAAGGTTATTTATTGGGTACTTGAGATCAATTTAGGGTTAGTATCTATCTTTTAATTGGAATTTATGATTGGTGTAAAATTGGTTAAACTCCATTGATAGTAACTCAAGCTTTTACATGCTGATGGTTGATGACAAATTATTGGTATTTTAATTATTGATTGCTATTTATGGCGTAGAAAGGTAATCCTACAAACATTATTATCTTTTAAATTTAATTTAAGTATTTCAAAGTTCAAGTTATGTTTTATAAGGTGTGGTATTACTGTTATTTATATTTGAGCAAAATTGTATAATTTTTAGTGTTCGAAACTTTGAATTTTGACTTTGTTTGACCTTGCTTTTAATCCTTGATCAAAATTATGTTTTGTATGTTCATAGCTTTATAAATATGAACTTTTAAATATTGTACTACGAAAATGAGTTATGATTGTTTATTTTAAAGAATTCAAGTGAATTATTGATTCGTTTTATATTGAAATGTTCGACTTTAGATCACCCGTATTCGTTTATTTTCGGTGATGACGATCACCCGTATTCTCAAGATTTAGATCAAGCCTACTTCCTGACGGTCCATATATTCCCACGTTTTAAAGTGCTATTATATTATTGTTTTCATATGAGTTTTGAATAAATACGTTTGGTATATAAAGTTTTGTTTGTCTCGCAAATGAATTCATATGTTTCATTTGCCGTATTTTGAATTCGTTATTTACTTGTAAAGTAATAGTCGTTTTGACTTTCGCTATTAACTTATAAAGTCATAGCCGTGTTTTGATTTGGTATGAACTAAAGGTTCTTAGCCGTATTTATGTCGATACCAAACGGTCTT
Organism: Amaranthus cruentus; assembly: GCA_019425755.1. NCBI lineage: Eukaryota > Viridiplantae > Streptophyta > Magnoliopsida > Caryophyllales > Amaranthaceae > Amaranthus > Amaranthus cruentus. The sequence continues at coordinate 9,518,403 of CM033464.1, forward strand.
TTAAAAGAGTTTGGATTTTGATAAATTAATATTTTATAAGGAGATACCAAATGAGCAAAAGATTGAATCGGAAATGTTTTTAAATGACTTGTATATAAATGTAATAATTTGTTGGATTACTCAACAATTCAATTGTTGACCGTCTTTGATGGGGCCTATCCCTTATCGGGGGATAGATCCATTTTCAGGTTAGCTCTGTTGTGGAGATGATGCCTGCTTGTATTATGTGTTAAGTGCGAGGCGAAGATTTCTTTTTGAAAATCATAATGTAAATTAGATATTTGTAAATTAAATTGTAATTATTTTATAATGTTTTGTAAATAGTATTCACTTATTTAATGTAAAAAGTTTTAAATACTCTGATATTAGTTTGTTGTGGCGATCGAGCCACAGGTCGGATTCAGCCCAGACTTTTATAAGACTTCCGTTGTGCTTTGTAGACAGTATTATAATATTGTTTACGCCGGTTTGGGTTGTTTCATTTTTATTATCAAGTTTATTTAAAAATGGACCAATTACCAACAACAATCTTTAAGTTTAATCAATTTCAAATAAACAGCCTCGAACTTTTTTTTACCAACAACAACCTTCAACTTGAAAAACACGACATCGATACAGCCACTTCACCGGATGACCTGTTAATTAACCGTTGACCATTCTCAATGACCTTTGACTTTCACTTAATTTTATTAATCAAATCTAATTACCCAATTATCCCTAATTAAACCTTTATTCTCCAACGTCTCTCTAACCCACCCCAATCACCTCCATTCTCCCACTTCAACACCACCACCACCACACTACAATAAATTTAGCTTATTGCGACATTAGATTTAGTGGCATTAAAAAAATGCCACTGATTCATCTTTTTTAGTGTAATAATTATTGATTTTTATTTTAAGTTCCACCATAAAGTGATTTAGCGACACTTAATTTGGTCTTTAGTGGCATATGTAATTGTCACTATAGTCTATAGTGGCATTTGTGAGAAATGTCACTAGATCCTATGTCGCTAAAAGCTTTAGTGTGACTTTTTAATATGGTGCTAAAGGGTCAAATAAATGCCACTAAATCCTCTATATACACTATAAGAAATTTGAAATAACGACATTTAAATTACATGTCGCCAAATATATCCCACTAAAAGAAAATTATGTTTTAGTGCCACCATCACCACCACAACCCCTCCTTTAATAACAGCCCCATTAAAAGCCCCTTCTTTCTTCTATATTTGATTAAATTCTTGTCTTCTTCAACTCACCATTAAAAGGAAATCTTCTACTCCATCCACTATTTTTTTTAGTTAATTCTTCTATTTTTCTATAAACTTTCCTCATTTTTCACTCTTTTTCTTCAACTTTTCCCTATTTATCTTCCACTACACTTTAATTCTTCAATTTTCCAGAAAATTATACAATTCTTACAATTACAATTACAATGACAAATTCAAATCCTAAACCCTCTTCTATTTCTAATCTAATCTTTGTCAAGAAGATATATCTTACTTAATTGATGAAAATCAAAATAAACCCAACCTAGTTAATTTCTTATCTAGATAGTTATTTTTGAGAGTTTGTCTTTTTATTGATGATTTTTTCTGGGTTTTTGTGCTGAAAATGAAAAAATTAATTGAATTTCATGTTGATGTGGTAGGAAAATCAAAGATGAGTTGTAGACTTGTTATCAATTGCAAGCTTATCAAAGACGAACCATTTTATGAGTTTGAGCAACAAATTTCGAGTGTCCTCAATTTCATCTATCAAACCTAGTTGGAGCTTTCAACCTGTCGGTTCCGTCTTTTTCCTTCAATCTTCTTCTTTATTTTCGATTTGGATTGATTTATAAAAACACTTGCATGTTCTTCCTTAAACACAAGTAATGAAGATTTTTGTCCGATAATTATCTAAAAAATGCCCATCAATCCAAGAAAGAGTAATAAAGGAGGAATGTTGTGAGTAATAAGTTGTTTGCGTGGTGTTATTAAAGGAGGTGTTTTAATGTTGGTGGTGTTGATAAAGTGGGAGAATGGAGGTGATTGGGGTGGGTTAGAAAGAGGTTAGGGAAGAAGGGTTTAATAAGGGATATTGGGTGGAAGCCCTAGTTTTTCATTAGGAATCAAATGACACAAATTCTTGTGAAAAACGGTATCTTTGAGAAACAATCTCTAATTTGGTCGGCCCATTATATATTTTAAAATATTATAAGAAGACATTAAGAATGATATAAGTTAATTTAAGATAAAGTACGCTAAGTAAGTATAAAGGATAATGTAAGTAGATATTAACTTTTAATGGACTGAACTTGAAAACAATCTCTCAAGATCACAATACTAATGCAAAGTAAGAATACTCTTCTAGTTTCTTAGCAATGCAATAGCCCTCTCAACAAAGTGTGTTTTGTGGTGATTCTTGTTCTATGAATGATACTCCCTTTTATAGTGGAAAGAGATTATCATTCTTAGAACCTCCCAATTACTCACCATGAAGCACCATAAACATCCTCATAACTATGCTAATAAAAATCACAATTAACATAGCAATAAACATTACCTTGAACATAGAAGTAATGCACCTATTCAATGACTACATTAAGAATTCTGACCAAAACAGAATCCAATGTGCCTTCTGACGTGCCGCTCGACTACCCTTGGGTCGAACCACCTCTTGCTCGGGTCGAAAGGGACTTCAGAATACCCTCTGTCTCATTCTGGACAAGCTGCTCGACCAAGACCATCTCGCTCGACCAGGTTGAGCGACCTTCAGGGGGGTCGAGCGAGGCTTCTGACCTTCAATTATTGTTGCTACAATCAAGCAACACCTCATCAAACGTTCCAAACCTTAAACTTACGCATCTCGACACATCTTTACCGTCCTTCTCCAAAGTACAAGACAAAGCATGTTCGATTAAGTGTTCAAAGTTAACGTCATAGTCAAGAATATTGTTACTTATTTTAACAATCTCCCCCTCAAGTGCAATATTTTTGTCATCTTCAAAAGTTACCCTCTTTGACCCAAACACACCATCAACAATTTTGTGGTCTAGGGTACCACACCCAACTTGTAACTCATACAAGTTCCTCTTACTCCTAATACCCTTCATGAGCACAAGGCTCCCTCTAATGACTTTCAAAACCCCTCCATTCGCTTTGAAAGTACATCCCTTACTCTCTAGTCTACCCAATGATATTTTGTTCCTCTCAAACTTAGGTACATATGTAACACCCCTGAATTTCCAACCCTCTGAACGGAACCAAAACCGAAAGAGAACGGAGGAAATTCGGGTGTTACATTTAAAACAAAATAAAAGAAAATAAAAAGATAAATAGGGTTTGATTAAAGAGGTTTTTGAAAAACTTTCAAACAAAATCCTATAAAAATTTCGGCCGCATCTGCCTTGAATTTTAACGCACCAAAAGAATCAAACAAACAATAAACCATCATGAGAAGAGGCATTAATAGCCTTGTAATAAAATCACGGCGGAATGATCATCGCCAAAACCTCTGTCGACATGCTAAGCATGGATCGTGGTTCCCATGTAAACACTTAGGTTTTCCAAAAACATAACCAGCTAAACAAGCCATTCAAGATACTATAACGAAATATAAAGCGAAATAAAACTTTGCAGCGGAACTAATTACATCAAAAGGAGGGCACTCGCCTCAAACCAAAAATATACGCAGTTACAATTCAAAAACTACATGTGTTGTCAAAAACAGTTAGAACATGGCACGTGTCAAGATTCTCACTCAATCCCCCCGTATGCAATGCAAATAAACTCCAAAAAAACCTGCAAGTGCTATCTATGATACCCCTACTGCTCGACGTAAAGTCATAGACCAACGTGTCATAGCAGGGCCATCAAAGACAAGCCATCAACAAGGAAAACAAACAGTACACGTCAGTAACTAACAATAAGTTATGCATACGTAACCAATAAACAATTTCGACAAGGCAAGGTGAGGAAGGTATCCAAACGTGTAAGCCTCTACCCCACCTATTTCTCAATTCAATATACTTCTCAATATCTTCACCGTCTTCTATCTCTTCAATTACTTTTATATATCCTCTTATGTGATTAGAGGCCACCATATTGGGGTTTGCAAGACCCACATGGCAACACCTCAGCCAAGGACGGTGACGGCCATGCCGGCGCCCAATGGCAAAGTATGATCATACCCCCGTATATCGACCATATATAGACGGTCCATGCCTCTGGGAACTAATCCAACTGGGGTACCAATCCAGTGGAGTCACAGTAAATATCCAACTTAATGTCTCTTCAAATAAGGAGACTTATTCCCATTTCAATCTCATACAATCCAACATTCTAATCTTGCGATATCAGATTCTATTCTCTACTATGTCTACGGCTGATTCCCACTTGTAGCACTAACTTAATAATATTTAATAGCAGTTCATATCCAACATAGCTCATATATTATTGCTACGCAGAGAAAACATATTCAAGATACAAGAATTAGCTACTGCGTATACTTACCTGCAACTGCAAGATAATAAGTCGCAAAAGTCACTTTGAAGGAGGTTCTTAAGCCCCTCTTATGAACCGGGCACCTATACACGTTAAAAGTAAGACTAATAAGCCTACTTCACATCATTTAAGAAGCACTGACTTCATACACTATACTATTAGTCAAACAAATTTCGATTCAAGCGAATACGCGTTTTAAACGCACTCATGCAATAAATTCAACTCATGTTCACCCATGAACCACGTCATCAATTCCAATCAAACTATAACATTATATTCTAGTCAAGTTTGTATCAAGATATGTTTAAATGAAAGGGGCACAACCATACGCTTGTGCGTTATAGTCAAACCATTCATCGGAAAGTTTAAGAACACGCAATGTATGACATTACACTTAATAACCATCATATCACTCATGGTAGTAGCGATTTATTATTTTTTTCCAAGGATTTTAGAGTAAAATGATTGAGTAAATTAAATTTGTAGCTTGACGAATTAATAACGATTCGTATAACTTGGGTCAAAGTCACAAAACTTAGCAACACAATTGAACATCTCAATATAACAACCAATCTCAAAACTAACCACCTCATAAAACGACTATAACCATGACAATACTTTCATTAATAATAATCACGACCTTAATTTTTTTCTTAGTAATTATTATTATCACTTACTCTACAACAATGGTTATCAACAATACTAATCATACCAAGTCATATAAACAATAACTAGCCACCATTCATCAACCATGTCACATAAACAAGGCTTCCACAAGATTTTAAATCAATAAAACACCATCCAAATCACAAAAGTAGTACATACTACTTCTAATTCATCCAATCCTAACTAATTCAAGTTCAAATTACACTTTCTAATATCTACTCACTTTAAATTCTATCAAGATATTACTTAATCTAAACTAAGATTCATGAATTTACCCAAAATATTACATTTAAATTCATTATAATATAAACCCTAAATATCTATTTTCAAATAACCATAATCATCAAACCCATAACAAAATCAAAATAACATACTCAAATTTAACAAATACAAACTCTAAATAATAAGAAATTAAATATCAAAAACATACAAACTTAAATTGGGCAAAGAATTGCTCACAAAGAGGGAAAAAATATGGCTTACAATGAGGAGAAATAAGAGAAGAGGGAGATGGGGCAGCCTTGGCTGCAGTTAGGGGCAAAAACGCAGCCCTTAGCTGCTGTTCTGGGCACCAAAACGCAGCCCCAAGCGGCTGTCTTGGGGTGGTGTCGCAGCCTTGCTGCTGGCGCCTGTCTGGGTGGCGCGGCTGTGCTGGAGGAGGAGGAGGAGGGTGCGGGTTCGGGCTGCTGAAAGTTGGCGTGAGGGAGGAGAAGAGAGAAGAAGGGTAGGAAGGTTAGGGATGACGGCTCATGAGTGCTTAGGGTTTATGAGTACTCTATCATGGCTTTTCTTAGTACTATTACTATTATTATTATTATTATTATTATTATTATTATTATTATTATTATTATTTCTAGATTCATGATCTCGCCCATTCTAATAAATTAATAATTTGATTCAAACCTATTTATTTTAGGAGTCGTAGTTGTAATGTTAATATAAACATATGTTAATATTTAAATTCGTTTACGAACGAAACTTATTAAACTACATTAAAATTAATTTAATATAATTATAGAATTCCTAAGATTATTAAAATATTAATTATTGAAGTCAGAAAATCTCGGGGTGTTACAACATACCTCACATCACCGAGTCTTCTCTTGACACCTCCGAGAGTCTCAATTATAACCTCCCCAATACCTTCTACTTTCACCTTTTCATCATTTGGTAAAGTAATAAGGCCATTATTTCCATAACTAAGCTTAGAGAATTTTTCTTTCTCACAAAAAATGTGAAATGAGCAACCGGAGTCCATCACCCATTTCTTACTATGAACCACTCCCCCATCAACTAATAGAGCCCCATCATAGTCATCATCACTACCAATGCCTAGAGCGGCGCTCCCGCTACCTTCCTTGTCATTTTTCCCTTCCCTTAAGCTTTTCATTCTCTTAAGGTCTTCTTTAAATTCCTTGCATATCATTTGTATATGCCCCTTTTTCTTACAATAGTAATACTCCTTGTCACTATGGTCACCCCTCCCTTGAGACTTTCCCCTTCCTTGATATCCCTTGTCCTTGGTCCTACCAATATTAGAACCCTCACTAAATAAGCCATCCCCAACATTCTTCTTCTCTTCCCCCTCTCTTCTCACCATGAACATATCATTCTCTCTCAACGCCGCCAATGTTTAATCAAGAGTGATAGAGTCCCTACCTATGAGCAATGTTTGAACTATGTTTCTATAGTCCTTGGGAAGTGAAGCCAAGAGTAGTAAGGCTTGCTCTTCATCGGTCAACTTTTCATCCGTCTTTAACAATTGGCACACAAACTTGTTAAATGTGTTAATGTGGTCTTGCATCGATGTGTCCTCATCCTTCATGAGTTGATACAATTCCCACCTCAAGCAAAGTTTATTAGTTAGGGATTTGGAATCATACACTGCTTGTAATTTTTCCAACAACTCTCCGGGATTAGTCTCTTTTAAGTAGTTATACTTGATTTCGGGTGCAATGGCAAGCCGGATTGTGCTTACCACCTTCTTGCGAATTTGTGTCCATTTTGCCTCCTCAATATAATTAGGCCTCTCTTTCAACAAAACATCATCAATGCCTTGTTGCACCAAGTAGTCCTCCACAGAGCTTTTCCAAATAGCAAAGTTGATTTTTCCATCAAACAATTGAATAAGGAACTTTCCTCCTTTACTCATTATATTTATCTTGATCTTATAACCTCACTTTCACACCCCAAATGGCCCAAATGATCTCCCCGCTCTGATACCAATTGAAAGGAACAACACAAGAGAGGTTCAACAATAAAAACACAAAGAAAAATTAAGCAAAAGATGAACACAAGTGTTTATAAGGTATCTTGAATACCTCCCCCTCAAATGTTGTTTATTATAATTGGACTCAACAATACAATGTATAATAAACTCCCTATCTTGAAAACAATCTCTCAAGATCACAATTCTAATGCAAAGTAAGAATACTCCTCTAGTTTCTTAGCAAAACAATAGCCCTCTCAACAAAGTGTGTTTTGTGGTGATTCTTGTTCTATGAATGATACTCTCTTTTATAGTGGAAAGAGAGTATCATTCTTAGAACCTCCCAATTACTCACCATAGAGCACCATAAACATCCTCTTAACAATGCTAATAAACATCACAATTAACATAGCAATAAACCAACACATTAAACATTACATTGAACATAGAAGTAATGCACCTATTCAATGACTACACTAAGAATTCTGACCAAAACAACTTCCAATGTGCCTTCTGACGTGCCGCTCGACTACCCTGGGTTGAGCCACCTCTTGCTCGGGTCGAGCGGGACTTCAGAATATATGATAGAGCGCGCGGAACCGTAGGTCGTTGATCGTTTAGCTAGGTCCGGTCTACAGAATTAATTTTGTTCGCCTTAAATAACCCTAATGACTAGCATTAGCGGTAAGTAAGGGGTCGATCTACAGGGAAATGTTTTGGTCAAAAAGAGTTTAAATGACTAGAAAGATTTATGGTTTTTGAGTTTTTAGCGACAACAAATTTCCAATTTCAAGTTTAAACAATAGATAAAAAGACTAGAGTTTGGGGATTTTAGCTTCTTAGATTGCTAAAGGGATGGGTTGAAAATATGTTTTTAACCATTGTATGATAAGAAAAGTCTTTCTAATTTAGCTCCACAACTTCTGGGTATAGGAACTATATAGTCACTAATATGGTTTAGGAGATTCGGCTTCTGGGCGTATAACTCGACCATACTAACAACTTTCTAATACATGCTCTTGACCTCCAATTTATGTTAAAACAAGAAAGAATCATACAAGATAGGCATGGTTCATCATCCTAAGGACGGGCTAAGCCTCAAAGGAATCCTAATAAAGTTAGCTTCTGGGCTACTCATTACTAGCATGAATTCATATTTCCCAAGCATTCAAACATTCAAGCAACATAAATTGTCCATGTATGGAAATCGAAATGGACTTCCGATTCCTTACCATGGAACTCACATATTCCTTTATGTACATATTCATGATCAACCCATTACCCCATAAGCAAAATAATTAGCTAACTACATCCCCAAACTCTAGAAAGTAGACTACTCACTCATGTTTAATATTGACATAGACACATAAAATATCATCATATTCCTAGAACAAACAACAACAAAGAAGAAAATTAAGTTAAAGAGACTTACTACCCTCAACTAAGGAGGGGGATGACAATCACACAAATGAACAAGATCTTTCAATATTCAAACCCACAATTTCTGGAAAATATTTGATGAATTACCAAAGGAAAGTTACTACAACTACTAGTGTTTAGCTACAATATTACAATCCAATTACTTGACTAAAGTACCAAATGAAAGTGTTTAAGTGGAAAAACTACTACAAGTTTCTGGAATAGATTAGTGTTTAAGCATACAATGAACTAACAAACTTAGAAAGAAGAGAGAATAGAGTAAGGTTGAGCTTGTGTGCTAAAAATGGTGTGTGTTTCCTTGAGAACTTTGGGGTATTTATAGCCAATTTGATGAGCTTTTCCCACTTGGATTCATGATGATTGTAGAGATGGTCCAACAAGCAACCTCTTCCATCATTAGAACCAGATGCAAATGAGTAGAAAGTCTGAAGCACGCAAGGGGAAAGATTGGAGGAAGCTTGAGGCAAGAAATCACGGGCCAAAAAGCAAACAGTGATCTGCAGACCTGAAACAGTCGGGTCGACTGGTACCGGTCGACCTGTCGACTGGTTTGTACCTGATGCGCACTGCGTCTTTGAAATGCCATAACTTGGTCGTTTCTTATCAGAATTGGGCATGTGACCAGTCGTTTCGAAGCTAACGGACCCAAGTTTAATCTCCAATAAAAGTATCTATCAAATTCAAAGTGTGTTGAAAGATATGATCATTATAAGTGGACCCTTTTGCATTTGATGTTCGAAAAACGTAGCATTTCTTTGGTTGGCCTTCTTTTAATATGACTTCCCTTTAGTCACTAACTTAGTCCATAAGGTCACCAAGCCTCCGAGACTAAGACGATAAATATAAATAGTACTTGTGATGGCTCGAAAACCTGCAAAAATTGACAAAACAACAAACACTACACCAAAAGAGTAATATCCTCGAAAATAAGCATAAATTGACTAAATCAGAAGAATAAAGCATAAGGATGGCATAATATGAGTGAAAATTAGGGGATAAAATGTACATAAATCATGCGTATCAGAATACCCTATGTCTCATTCTGGACAAGCTGCTCGACCAAGACTATCTCGCTCGACCAGGTCGAGCAACCTTCAGGGGGGTCGAGCGAGGCTTCTCACCTTCAATTATTGTTGCTACAATCAAGCAACACCTCATCAAACGTTCCAAACCTTCAACTTACGCATCTCGACACATCTTTATCGTCCTTATCCAAAGTACAAGACAAAGCATGTTCGATTAAGTGTTCAAAGTTAACGTCATAGTCAAGAATATTGTTACTTGCTTTAACAATTTATAAAAACACTTGCATGTTCTTCGTTAAACACATGTAATGAAGATTTTTGTCTGACAATTATCTAAAAAATGCCCATCAATCCAAGAAAGAGTAATAAAGGAGGAATGTTGTGAGTAATAAGTTATTTGCGTGGTGTTATTAAAGGAGGTGTTTTAATGTTGGTGGTGTTGATAAAGTGGGAGAATGGAGGTGATTGCGGTGGGTTAGAAAGAGTTTACGAAGAAGGGTTTAATTAGGAATATTTGGTACTTAGGTTTGATTAATGAAATTAAGTGAAAGTCAAAGGTCATTGAGCATGGTCAACGGTCAATTAGTAGGTCATCCAGTGAAGCGGTTGTATCGATGTTGTGTTTTCCAAGTTGAATGCTGTTGTTGGTAATAAAAAAAAGGTTCGAGGCTATTTATTTGAAATTGAGTAAAATTTAAGATTGTTGTTGGTAATTAAATGGTCAATCATTTTATGATCACTTTTACAATGCAATAATGTATAATTCAATATGATTTAAATAAAGATGATTTAAACAATTAATAAAAAAACACGTGTATAATATGTTTGATAAAAAATATACCAGTTAAATGAAAAATTAAATCCATCACTAAATTTTATCATTATTTATAAATTTAATTCTTTAAATAAAAAGAGATTGAAATTATTGATAAAAGAAATATCAACGACTATGGAAGCCCTAGTTTTTCATTAGAAATCAAATGACACAAATTCTTGTGAAAGACGGTATATTTGAGAAACAATCTCTAATTTGGTCGATCTATTATATATTTTAAAATATTATAAGAAGACATTAAGAATGATATAAGTTAATTTAAGATAAATTACGCTAAGTAAGTATAAAGGATAATGTAAGCAAACATTAATTTTTAATGGACTGAACTTGAAATACGTCTCTTAAAAAAACAGTCTCTCAAGAGACTAGCCGATCAAATGAGTCCAAAAATGAAACGATTTTCTTTCCCCACATATCCATATAAAATTCCAAAATGATCGGTGATTATGTCACCTTCACTTCCACAAATCTCTAATGATAGAAATTACTATTATCTACATATACATTAGTCATAATATGATCTGTTTGGTAATCAGTATTAAATATAATGGTGGAAATAGAAATATAAATTTAGTGTAATTTTGGTAGAAATATCTCTTCATAAGTTTAATAGTCATATTTGTTATCCTTCAACAATCTCAATTTCTTCACAAATTCATTCCAATGCATTATTATTTGAAAATATGGGTGGTAATGAAAAATTTTGTACAAAAAATCTTTTTATGGCAAACTTTCATTACCATGTAAATAACATAAAATTTATTAGAAAAATTTTTACTACAAATAATCATTTCAATTACCATCAATTAAATTTAGTATCGATAACCAAAAAAACTAAATGAAAAAGGCTATACTTAAGTAATTTGACCACCAAATTTCATATCACGAGACCACTTAGTTGATTTAGTTCACAAGATAACATAATCCTCCTAATAATATAGTACAACTTAAACAATAATGTATCCACAAACAACAACAAAACCAACCCCAATTAAGTCTCATTCATCACGGGTGCTAATTATACCAAGTTAAAAAGAGTAACTAAAAGATGTTTTCTTAAACCAAAAAAAAAAGACCAAAAAATTATCTCACTTTAGTGCATGATAAATATTAGTCAAGTGTTAACACATATAATATCGTGTAAATAAGTAAATTAAGGAAAATACTAATTAGTAAGACGTCTAAAATATTTTTAGTCATGTGTAAAGAATTAATTAGTTATGAACCTTATGAAGCTATACAATAAGTTTATGCTTTTTTTTTGAATAAACAATAAGTTTATACTTAATTTTTCTTTCTTATTTTATTTGTTTTTCTGATTCATTTTTTTGCGAGTTTCAATTTTAACTTAATAGTTAAATAATTTTAAATCGGAAGATTTTAAAATTCTAAAAGTTGATATTTAGAAAGTATATTGAGACATATCAATCAAGATTTTACATGAATATTTTTTTTATATAAATCGGTAAAAAATCATTGTTAAAGTTTGACGCTAAAATTCATAAATTTTATTTGAAAATAACATAAAAAATGAGAAGTAATATTTTGAAACTCCGTTCTCTAATTTTCTTCCCATTTGGAATATTCCACTTTAAGGGGAGAGAAATTTGATTGATGTTTTTGACACGTATTTAAAAGATAAATATATTCATGTGAGATCTCGTTAGATTCGTCTTAGTGTATATTTTTTTATTATGTATTTTTTGTAATTTTTTTTATATGTATTTAGAGATATTGAGGTTTGAAATTTGTATAAAAAATCGTGCAAAAAGTAAACATGAAGAACACAAAAGATGAGGGAGTAAATGTTAACATAAATGTTTAGTGTTAACGCTTGATCTTCTAGATGTGAAGTGTTAACGCATAATCTTCTTTCAAATTGATTTATGATATTATGTTTAAGTGTCAAACGACCATTCCAATTCTTAACCATATACGAACTATCACTTCATTACATTATTATTAATTGAGCCCTTAAATTCTGTATCTCTTACAACATAAATTCTGTATCTCTTACAACGTAGTTAGAGATTATGAGTTTAAAGCTCATTCATATCTTATTATTTCAAGTAGAATATTTAGTATCGTGTATGATGAATTCAAATAAATGTTATACTCCCTCCACCCTTTTTTATTGTCCATTTTCTAATGGGCACACAAATTAAGAAAAATTGTAGTGGGGTATTTTAAGTGATTATAATAATTGTAAATGTGGTAGTTGGGGTATTTAAGTGATTATAATAATTGAAAAGGTGGTAGGTAGGGTATTTTAAATAATATAAGTTGGGGTAGTTGAGGGTATTTAGGTAAAAAATCTTTGCCAAAATAAAAAGTGGACAATTAGAGTGAACTAACCAAATAAGAAAAATGGACAATAAAAAAGAAACGAATAGAGTATTAAAAGTGTCTTAGAATATAAAATATATCATGAAGACCCAACCATTAATTTAATCTTTTAGTTAAGTTAATTCCTTGAATAAAAAACATGGATTGATAGTAATAGTGCAAATATGGCAGTCTCCTATGTCATTGTGGCCTACATTCTTCACTTGTGAATCACTTTCTCTGTTCCCCTTGTTTGTGCATTGTTGTCATTAGAAGCACCCGTGACCTCTATTTTCATTCCCTTGGACAATTTACTAAAAAACAAATTCACTTTTCTACCTAAAACATATTATTTTATATTATTTTCTTCATTCTTACTACCTCCCTGTAACATTTGCTTTTTTATGTAGTTTGATGTATTAATTTAATTCTTAATATTTTTATTATGTATAATTAAAACTTATAAAAATTCGATATTAATAATCTTTGTAATGAGACAAATAAAAAAATAATCACTTAACTATATGAATGAATAGTGTCATTTTTTTATGTTGCAACTAATTTGGAACGGAGGAAGTATAAGAAAATACCATATCACTTAAATATACGTAGATTTTAAATATTATACTCCCTCCTATTCAGCCTAAATGTCCCATTTAGTTTTTCACACTTGCCGAGGTAACATTTTAACCCTTAATATCTCAAATTATTCTTAATTAAAAATTATAAAAATTTGATATTAATAATCCTTGTATTGAGATGAATCAAACAAGATACCACATGGCTATGTTTTAACTTATAGATTAAGAGTAAAATACAAATTAAATAATGCCAAAAAAAATATAAGACATTTAGGCTGATAATTAAAAAAACTTAAACTGGTAATTAAAACATCGAAATATGTTATTTATACAAGATTTATTTTGAGTTATGATGCTTTCTCGTAAACACAAAGAAAGAATATACTTCCTCTGTTCCATTTTAGTTGCACCATTGGATTTAACATGTTTTTTAAGGGTCGTCAAATCAGTATGGTAAAAGTAGGGATGATATATGATTGATGGTAATATGTGGGGTAGAAATAAAAAAAAATTATTATAAGTAGATAGTGGTTGTGACTTGTGGGTATATTAAATAATTAATGGGATGGTGTATGATTGATGGTGATAGTGGGGTATGAATAAAGTGAGGATAAAATAATTAGATTATTTAGCCAAAAATAGTAATGTTGCAAGTAATATGAAACTTTCAAAATTGGTAAGTGTTGCAAGTAAAATGGAACGGAGGTAGTATAAACTAAGATATTCCCACTCTATAAATTCATCACTTCAACATTCCCTCCACATTCTTCTCCCCATAATTTATATTTATATTTTATCATGTCTAAAATAAAAATATATCTTTCAATCATTCTTCTTGTATTCCTACATTGTTCAAACAATCAAATAGTATGCCATGGTAGAATAAGTGATCATAAACATGGTAAACATCATCACACAAAGCATAAAAAACCAAGTATTCCTAAAGAATTGACCATAAATATGACACAAAAATATAATTCAGAACAACAATTTATGAAATGGGTTAATTTTGTTGGTAGACTTAAACATACCCTTTATAAATCAGCCAAGAATAAGCTTTTTCCTTCTTACACTTTAACTGTTAGTAAAAATCCCATTAATGGAGATTTTACTACTATCCAAGATGCCATTGATTCTCTTCCACCCATTAATCTTGTTCGAGTTGTCATCAAAGTAAAAGCTGGAATTTATGAGTAAGTTTAATTTCCATCTCTTTTTTTTCTTTAGTTTTCATGGTTACAAACTTACAATTTATTTTTACCATTTGCAAATACCGAATGCTCTGTTTTTCTTTCTTTTTATTCATATGTTTTTAACGGAGAATAATACTCCCTACGAACCAATTTAGTTGTCTCATCTATTTGGTCACGGTTATTAAGGATGGTGTAGGGTCCATTAAAAAGGTGGTAGTTAGAGTATTTTAATTGATTAAATTAATTGTAAAGATGGTAGTTGGAGTATTATAAGTAGTAAAAGTGGGGTATTTTGGTCTTTACTTATGTGAACATTGTGTATTTAGATAAATAAAGATCGACAAAAAAGGAAATAACACAATTGATATGAATTTGTCAAATAAACAACTAAATTGGTCGTAAATCATAGAGATGTAGTTTTATTAATCTTCTTATATTTTTGGTTCAACCTAGTAGTAATTAGAATCCTTTTTCAAAAAACCTTAGTAATTAAAATTTGGGGATAAATTAAAAACAACTTGTATCTTATGAGATCGTCACATTACGAGATAAACTCATATAATTAGTTTATTTTTATAATTGATCATTTTAAAATTATAAGTGATTAATTGTAAGAAAGTAAATAGGAATTATGTATAGTTTTGGTTGTAATAATATTTTGCATTGTTTTTCGTTAGGGAGAAGGTGAATATACCACCATTGAAGTCCTTTATAAGTATAATAGGGGAAGGAGCTGAGAAGACAATAGTGCAATGGGGAGATACAGCAAAGACAGTGGGTCCCAATGGAAAACCATTGGGAACTTTCAATTCAGCTACTTTTGCAGTTAATTCTCCTTATTTCATGGCCAAGAACATCACCTTCAAGGTTACTTATTGTTATTACTTATTATTATGTTTGCCTATCTAGTCTCAAATTCATAATTTATACTACTATCATATTATGAATGAATTATGATAAACCCGCTTTGGAAAATCCGACCCGGTATCCGGTTTGGAAAAACGGGTAATTTACCCGATTTAGCAAAATCGGGTATTTGGGTCGGATGCGGGTAGTAATTTTGATGGAACCGAGTACTCGATATCCGGTTTATTAAAATTTTTTTTTTATAAATATGCGTGTGGTATTTTGTTTGTCCAAAATGGGTATTAAGTCATTTTGCATTTTGTTTTTGTTTTGGCAGACACTTCAAATTCTAAAATTCATGTGAATTTTGGTATTTTGTTTAAGAATTTTAGGCATTTTGTTTTTACGACACTTTGAGTTTGAGGTTGAAGTTTGATTGTATGTAAATTTTTTGTATAGGTTTTATGTAAATTTGAGGTTTTATGTAAATTTTTAAGGCATTTTTTGTATGTAAATTTGATTGAATTTGAGGTTTTATGGCATTTGTATAGGTTAAAGTTTTAGCAAATAAATAAAACTGGGTACCCGTTTTCCGACCCGGGTCGCAATTTTAGATACCCGAAAAAGCGGGTACCCGGATTTCCGGATCCGAGTCGACCCGGTACCCGATTTTTATGGTACTTAGACAACACTTTGAGTTAATTCAAATATGTTGCCTTCTTTTGTTTATGCAACATGTTTGCATGTGAGTTGAGTTTTAGATCTTTCATTTTTGTTAGGTCCAATTTATATGATCTGATTTGACTCGAAGATAAAATTTACCCTAACTCAAATTGAATTTACATACTAATCATGGCACAAACTATTGAAAACAATCTAATCTAAATACTCCCTCGCGCCAAAACCAAGGAAAATTGAGGGACTATTTTTTTTTTTTTTTTTTTGAGCAAGAGGGACTATTCAAAAGTGCATGAAAAACTCTCTTTTTTCATGAAGGGTATTTATATTTATGTGTTATTGTGTTGTTGTAGTAAGGGTAAAAGGATAAAAAAGAATGAGAAATAGAAATTGAACATTTTGAGTGAATTGACCCAATAAAAAAATGGTCTCATTCTCTATGAATAGGAGGGAGGAGGGAGTATTACACAGGGGCTGTGCAAAGATTATGAGTATCCTTTTTTTTTTTGTAATTTCCTTTAAAAAGGAGCTCTTAGGCTCTTATATGAATGCTTACAATGAAATAACTACACAAAATTCATCTCATAATTAGACAACCTTATTAAAAACGAAAAATACAAAAAATAAATTTAAACTAATTATCAAAGCGGTCCGACATATCTAATATGCCTAGAACGAACCGCCCATTATATATATCATACTCATAATTTTGTATAATGTTTAGGTAGAATATTATTCCAAGTTTAAAATTTTGAAGAAACAACCTTTTATTGAGTACTATAGACGAATCTATAGCTTGATTTGTTTTGGTTCATTAAACCGACGATCTAATATGGTGATGTAGAATACTACACCGGTTCCGAAACCAGGAGAGCAAGGGGTGCAAGCAGTGGCATTTAGAATATCAGCTGATACCGCAACGTTTGTGGGGTGTAGGTTTTTGGGAGCACAAGACACCCTTTATGACCATAATGGTAGGCATTATTACAAAGATTGCTACATTGAGGGCTCTGTTGATTTCATATTTGGTGATGGTCTTTCTCTTTTTGAGGTAATTTTTCTTATATTTTTATTTTTCTATTTTTTCATATTAAAATATACGTTTACCAATTAGTAGAGACCAAAGTCGGGTCTTCGGTGCAATCGGACCAACATGTGGGTGGCACGGGCATGCCAACACAAGACATGAATTTGAGTAGTGTCGCATCCATAATTTTGCAAAATCCAGACGACTTAATGTGTGGCTTGTAAACATGATCTATATTAGACCCTATATATTTTACATTGATGATACAACCTATTAATTTTAATTAGAAAAAGGAAAAGTTGAATGTAAGCATGTCATTTGTCTTTTTTTCATTTGATGGTGTTAATGGAATTGATTTATTTGCATTTTTTTTAACTTTCCATATTTACACGTTTGCATTTTTGGAAAAATTTATACATTAATGAATGCAATAAATCATAATTATTCCAATTACACTGTTATATATAAATGTACAATTTAGAAACTTATACAGAAAAATAGATAAAAATGAAAATACACTGGTAGAAAATTAAATTGCAAAATAAATTACTTTCATTACAATTATAATGCAATTCAATAAATTATTAAAAGTATATAATTGTTCTATTTTCCAGGAATAGTTATTAATTGATCATTAAATTCAGTCATTAAATGTATAAAATATTGAACCAAATGATAATTATGCAAATAAATAAATTAATGCAAAAAAATCAATCAACTTCAGTCAGTGTGTAGGCAATAAGACTATCTTAGCTATCAAATTTAGTGTAATAAAAATCAATCAACTAAAAATATTGTGTGCTTTTTTGTAATTCAATTATTCCTTTATGAAAATAAAAATGTATAAACACTTTTATGGATGAAATTACAATATAAATAGCCACATATGGCCCCAATTGTTTGCTCATACTATTTCTATTCTCTGAATTTTTAGTGTTGTTTAATAATATTTTATAGAATAACCATTAGTTTAATTACATTCAAGAAATTCATGGTGAGATAGGAACATGGAATATTAATGACTATTAATAAAAGTCAAGGACAAACAGTATCTCATGTTGGTCTATTCCTACCTTAGCCTGTTTTTAGTCATGAACAATTTTACGACGCCATTTCTAGAGTGACTAGAAGGAAAAGACGAAGAATTCTCATATGCGACAAGGATGGTGAAATATGCTATCGTACTGAGAATGTAGTATATATATTGATGTGTTTCAAAACCTATAAACTTTCACAAATTCTTACCTGAGATCGTCTATACAATAGACATCTCAAGTTTGGGTTGGTCCAATTTATATATTTTTTTTAAAAAAAAACTGATTAATGATTCTGTAAGTTAAAAGGGAGATATGTGCTGGCCTCTTGAGAGGCGTCTATACTATAGACGGTCTCTCAAGAGAGGACTAGATAAACTTTTGATTAACAACGTATATTGGGTTTCTTTATATTTAATTCTTTTAATTACAATATATATGTGTAAATACTTATTACCCACCTTCATATAATATTTGTATTAGTCTAAAATTTCATTAAAATATTAACGTAAGTAAAAATCCGTGCATTGCACGGGTTTTTATACTAGTACTTTATAATCATCATCTAATTCATTAAAAAAAAGTTAAGCTTATAATCCCATGATCACAACCTAATTACACACTAAGAACCAAATAATATATAAAAAATGCAGCCATTACGAGAGTATTTGATAAATATTCGTTGATAACTAATATCTAGCAGTTGATTGAAGTAATTGATCAACTGATTTTATGAGCTGATTTCACCAGTTGATTCATAAAAATACAATAACATGTTTTAACTAGCTAATTTACTAAACATTTGAATTAGATGGTTTGTTTAACTACCTAACCACTAATTTTGCCAAACACCCGTGATGCATATTCCTACAATCTAAATTTAGAGATGTTTAGCAGTTTATATATTCGTGACTAAATACTCTAATTATTTTACCTATTCAATTTAGATGTGAAGAACATTCTTCTAATATATTCTTTCTCATTACAAGTTATTATAACTTATATCGTTACTATTTATTTAAGCCGAAAAACTCGATATGTAATTGCAACATGTGTTACTTAAGCATTTGACTTTATTATACCCCTCGATTTTTTTTTATTGCCCAGTTTTCTTATTTGATTAGTTCACCAAAATTGTCCACTTTTTATTTTTGGCAAAGATTTTTTACCTAAATATCTTATGTTCACACAAGTAAAGACCATAATACCCCACTTATATTATTTAAAATACCTCAACTACCACCTTTACAATTATTATAATAACTTAAATATCCCAACTATCACTTTTACAATTATTATAATCATTTAAAATACCCCAACTAACACTTTCTTAATATGCGTGTCCAACCCAAAGTGGACAATAAAGAAGAACCGGTGGAAGTATTAATTAGTATGATCGATTCATGGGTTAATTTGCAATTACGAACATGGTTTCTATAAGCTTTATTAATTGGTAATACATAAATGATTGGATTAGATATGAAATTAAGTTTTGGATGGAATTGGAATTGGCAATGGTAGGGATGTCATGTACATGCAATAGCACCAAAATATGGAGCACTAACAGCACAAGGAAGGCACAGCATGCTGGATGATACAGGATTTTCATTCGTCAAATGTAAGGTCACGGGTTCAGGAGCTTTATACCTTGGTAGAGCTTGGGGCCCCTTCTCTAGGGTCGTCTTTGCTTACACCTATATGGACAACATCATTCTCCCTACTGGTTGGTATAATTGGGGTGATCCTAACCGTGAAATGTATGTCTTATTCCTCCTCTTTTTCATTTCCTCTCCTTTTTCGTTTAGCCGGTGTCCTGAAAGATCGTTTTTTTGAGACGTCTCTTAGGTCTAATCCGTTAAAGTTTAACTAAGCTAAAAATGATAATGAGCTCACTAAATTAAGGATGATTTTTTAAAGAGACCGTCTCCCACAAAAATTTTTATTACACTAATGATCATTTAAATTTGTTTTATATATTACAGTTAATGTGTAAGAACAAATATAGTCTACCAAAATCTTGTTTAAGAAAGCTTATAAAAAAATGACATTTTATGTAAAGTAACTTGAGCTCCTTTCAGTAGTTTTTCTCATGATAAATGACTAAAAATCATTATTTAATTTTATTAAATATTCACTATAATATAATTTGCTTTTAGTGAAATAAATTTAGCGATATTTAATATAAATGTCCTTTAAATTTCTAATAGTATATATAGTAGATTTAGTGACTATTATTAGACCCTTAAGCATAATATAAAATCATAACACTTTTCTCAACTTAAAATCTAGTGACGTTTCTCATAAATGTCACTACAGTCTATAGTAACAATTACATTGCCACTAAGGATCAAATAAAGTGTCACTAAATCACTTTATAGTGAAAATTAAAATAAAACCAACAATTATCACACTGAAAATATAAATCGACGACATTTTCATAATAACTATAAATTTAATATCGTGAAAAGTTAAATTTATTACAGTAAATTCCATTAACAACTCACTTATCAATTAACATAAATAATCAAATGATCTCAACTAAGTGACCTAAACAAAAATTTTTAATTATCATAATTAGTAAATCACTATAAAAGAACAAAAAGAATAATACTCCCTCATATTCTTTCTACTTGTCCCATTTACTTTCTGATTACTATTCACTAATTACTCTTAATGTGTATCATGCTTTTAATCTATAAGTTAAAATATGATCATGTTGGATCTTAATTGTTATTTAGTAATACCTTGTCGTGAATTAAATTCTAAGAGCACCAAATGTCACAATCTCTTCACTTAATGATAAAATAAAAAAGGTTTGTGGTGGGGACACAAGTACTAACCTCTTTCACCCGTGCAAAAGTTTATATGACAATAGTGCAACAACCTAACCTAAACATAGAAACTGATATATTCAGAATCCACCTTATTGCTAAAGAGATTCCTCAACTAAAATCCACTAACCATGCAAGTGTACAATACTTTAATTATCTACTCACCCTTAACTCAATATTCCAAATTAGTTTAATATTAATCATGTTTAAGGGTTAATTGGCCAACCTATAAAGTGCTTAGATTCACTTGTTTGTCACCTTGTCATAGATCGTTACTCTATTGGAATGATGTGTAGTTAACGTTTGTAGTTACAAATGATTCTTAATATTAACTTATTTTTTTCTTTTTTTTTATTCAAAGTAAGCTAGAGAATTCTAGACAGAGGAGAAATGGATTAACTTAAAAATCTCAAACAAAATTAAATGGATTAACTTAAATTGTGGAAAATGAGAATGAAAAATTAGTGTAATTGTAGTTGACAAATTTATTGGTTATCTTGATGGTCATGCTTGTCCAACTTCAATCATCTAATTTTTCTTCATAAAATTTATTTCAATGCATTACCATTGGGAGATGTGTATTAAATGGTAATGAAATTTGTAATCAAAATTTTTTTTTTGTGATCAAAGTTTAATTACCATGAGAATGATATGAAACTTTTAATGAAATTTTACACTGTAAATCATTCTCATTACCACCATTTAATTCCACTAACCAAACACACTGATAATTGTTTGCAATTTTTTTCAATTTTGAATAGCTTAGACACACTGATAATTGTTTGCAATTTTTTTCAATTTTGAATAGCTTAGAAAAAAAAGTGAGGATAGAGGAAGTATTATATCAATATGGTGGGAATTAGAAAGTGTGTTCTCCAACCCTATGTTTTGTCTTTTTCTCAAAGGTAAAGTGTGGCATAACTAGACTTGTTAAAAAGGATAGTCTAATAGGTTTTATAACTCTCAATTGAATCATTTTAACTCTTATAATAGTTGATAAATATACAAATGTTAAAAGGTTTTAATTAAAATATGTCTAACATGTCTGTTTTATCATTTTATCATTAAATGTTTTCGAATAAACGAATATAATAATTTAAAATGAAATATTTTTTATAAAAAATGACAAATATGTAAGGCTAGAATAATGAAAAATTCAATCAAAATACAATAAGATATTTTTTCTGATTTTTCGACTAGAATTTATGATGTAAAGCTGTAAAGGTTGATTACAATAAGAAAACGTGCCAAATCGGTCAGATGTAAGTTACAATCAGATATAACCAAGTTTTTTTTTTTTATATTTTTCGTATTAATATATTTTCGAATTAAGCTGTAAAGGTTGATTACACTAAGAAAATGTGCCAAATCGGTTAGATATAAGTTACAATCAAATATGACCAAGTTTTTTTTTAAATTTTCGCATCGATATATTTTCGAATTAGGGATCTAACTTTTTGGATTATATCAAATCCATTTTATATCAAGTTAAATTTTGACGTGTGTTGTTAAATAGGTTATTGGATTAAAATTTTCATGTTTAAATCACTTTTATTACTTAATTTTCCAAACCGAGTCATTCTTTATTGATGAGTCAATATTCTCAAATTATAATCCAGTAATTTAAATGGAGTTTCAAATTAATTTTAATCGCTAAAAACTGAACTAATTTTGGTACAACCCTGAATTAGCTAGGTACCCTCCTTAGTTGTTACCCATGTTTGTCTTGTTACTTGGATTTATATAGCATGCGCATGGAGATAGCATTATCATATTTATACATTAATTTAGTAATGATGACGATGCACCAAAAAATGTAAACTATTTTTTCCTAAGTTACCATTACTAGTATGGGTAAAGTGGTTTATTGCATAGGGCTCTATTATCAGAGGGGTCTTAAAATTCATTTTTATACATATTTGATTATTGTTTCAATTACCACGAATACATGTATACTCCTTTCGTTCTTTTTTGTTCTCATTTATTTTTTGCACAGTTTTCAAAGCAACTTTCGAGCCTAAATATCTCTAAATACGCATTATAAAAAATTATAAAAAATATATGATAAAAAAGTATACATTAAGAGGAATCTAAGGAGATCTCATATGGATGTATTTTATCATCTATAAATGTCTTAAAAATCTTAATCAAATTTCTCTCTTCAAAATGGAATATTCTAAACGAGAAGAAAAAAAACGGATGGAGTACTATTTTACACGAGAATGATAGTGGAGAAATTTTATCATATACTAGGATTTTGATGTTTTTTTGATTTTCTAAGGGTCTATAACATAAATTTTGCATAGAGATCCCAAAATTTAGACGACCCTGATTACTAGTATTTTCAATTTTTCATAACCTACTCACGTTTTTAATGAAAATTCCAATTATGCCTTCTCATCAAAAACTCTTAATTATCTTAATTTATCTAACTCAATGCTTGTTCAACGTAAATACAACTTCTTATTTTCCTAAATGTTATACACGCAATTTACAATTCTTTGTTGATTAATTTCATATAAATTCGTAAAATAAAATAATAATTAATATTTAATATTTTTGAAAAAAAAAACTCCACCTAAGTGCATGCACACATTTTGTGCAACTTGGCTCCTTTTTGGAAAAATATTCAATATTTTTAATCAAAATTTCGTTAAATTTAAGGTAATAGTGATTTAAATTCAATAAATTGTTTTTTTACTTTAACATCATATATTAATTCAAAATTTCAATAAATTTTAAAATTCGAACATTGACACACTTACATAAATCTCAGGGTTATTGCTGAAGACAATAATAAAGCGGAATTAAAGATGATTAGGGCTGAATACTTTTTGTATTAAGTATTAATGAAATGATACACCCCTATAAATATACAGGACCGACACTAATTACGGAAACAAAATATACAAGGAAATAAAATAAAATCAGCTAAGAATAATTACAATATTCTCTAAATATTCCTACACTCCCCCTCAAGTTAGGTAATAGGGTTTCTAATACCTAACTTGGATAAAGCACTATCAAAGGCTTCTGCTGATATCCCCTTTGTAAGGATGTCAGCTAGCTGATCTTCAGATTTCACGTGAAGAATGCGTATAACTTTGTGCTCCATTTTTTCCTTTATAAAGTGTCGGTCAATCTCGACATGCTTGGTTCGATCATGCTGGACCGGATTCTCTGAAATATCAATGGCCGATTTATTATCACAGTACAAGGTACATGCTTCAGTTGGCGGAAAATTAAGTTCACTGAGAAGCTTCTTGAGCCATAAGACCTCTGTTATCCCTTTAGCTACTCCCCTGAATTCAGCTTCAACACTAGATAAAGCGACCACCTTTTGCTTCTTACTCCTCCAAGTGACTAAGTTACCCCCAACTAGGGTAAAGAATCTTGATGTAGACTTACTGCTATCTCGATCTCCAGCCCAGTCAGCATCAGTATAAGCCACAAGATCTAGATGTCCATTCTTCCTAAAGAAGACTCCTCTATCACTGGTACCCTTTAAATACCTTATGATCCTGATAACAGCATCCATGTGTGGAGTTTGAGGCATGTGCATAAAGCGACTCACAACTCCTACTGCATATGCAATGTCGGGTCTAGTATGAGACAAATAAATGAGTTTTCCCACTAGCTTCTGATATTGTTCTCTGTCAGTCATCTCTCCATCTGGTAAGGTCTGAAGTCTATGATTAGTGACGATAGGAGTGTCTGCTGGCTTGCAATCGAGCATACCTACTTCAGCTAGTAGGTCTAAAATGTACTTCTTTTGGTTGATAAAGATCCCCTGTTTTGATCTAAGGACCTCTATGCCAAGGAAGTACTTCAAGATCCCCAATTCTTTCATTTCAAATTCCTTGAAAAGCTTCTTCTTCTTCAAATCATCTATCTCTTCCTCGTTATTCCCTGTTATCACCATATCATCAACATATATAATGAGACAAGTAATATCATCCTTCCCTTTCTTCAAGAATAGGGTGTGGTCAGAGTTGCTTTGTTTATAACCGAACTTCTTCATTGCTGCAGTGAACCTCCCAAACCATGCCCTTGGAGATTGCTTTAAACCATAGAGTGCCTTTTTTAATCTACACCCTTCACCAGGTACGAACTCATCTGTGAACCCTGGAGGTCCATGCATATATACTTCTTCGATTTCCCCATGGAGAAAAGCATTCTTGACATCGAACTGGTACAATGGCCAATCTTTGTTTGCAGCTATTGAGAAAAGAACCCTGATAGTATCGATCTTAGCAACAGGAGAGAAAGTTTCTGAGTAGTCAATACCATAGGTCTGGGTGTATCCCTTCGCCACGAGCCGAGCTTTGTATCTTTCAATCGAGCCATCTGCATGATACTTTATAGTGAACACCCATTTGCAGCCTACAGTTTTCTTTCCTTCAGGCAAGGTACATTTTTCCCATGTGATGTTCTTCTTGAGGGCCATGATCTCATCCTCCATAGCTTTCCTCCATTTTGGATCCCGGAGAGCCTCTTCAGTATTTCTAGGAAGGTGTTCGGAATAAAGACTGGCTTGGAAAGCCTTTGCAAGGGACGCCAGGTTATCACTCCCACATGTGTTAATGGGATATCGAGATCTCTATGACTCAAACTTTGGATCATATCTCTTTGGAGGTACACCTCGTGTCCTCCTTGGGGGCAACTCATACCTGCATGAAGATTCAGTACTACCAAGGAAATCATTATCAACATTAGGAGGCTCAGTAGGTACCTCTTGAGGTTCAAGGTTCACCTCATCATCATTGGATGTCTCAGACGGAGCTGGTGTAGTCTGATCAGGAAGAAGTACTATGTTTTCTGTAGCAATGTCTGTGGGATTATCTACTTGTTCTTTGGGGTCTCGATCATCAGAAATAGAGTAATTAAGCCAGCTTAAGTCATCACATGTAGTCTCCCCCTGAGGACGAAGCTGGGAATAGAAATAGGATGTCTCGAAGAAGTCACAATCCATAGAAATAGGAAATTTGGGCCGGTTTGTGTGAGTGGGTTTGGGTTATTTTTGTGGGGTTTTTAAAGTGTGGTAGGGTTAGGGTAAGATTGTTGGGGTTATTTAAAGGTTGAAAAAGGAAAGTTTTATTTTCACTCCCTTCCCTTTCTCTCTCTGGTCCGGCCGTTTCTCCTTCTCTTTCTTCTGGTTCACCTTTGTCGCCATTGTTGTACTTCTCTGAGCTTGGGTTTGGTTGAGTTTCTGGCATGATCTCTTGGTAGGGAACACCGGTGGCCAAGTTAGCCTTGCCGCCGGCACGGTTGTACTGAGCCTTGGGAAGCCATGTAATTTGAAGCAACCATCTTTTGTATGTCGACTTCCTCCACAGTGGCTACACTTGAGGTGAGACTTGTCTTCCACTTTCCGCCGGAATGAGGTTGGATCTGATCGGTGGTAGTGTTTAACGGCCAACCCACTCCCTATTTTTGAGGGATTCTTTCCCTGTGATGAAGTGTGAGTCATAATCTCACGCCTTGAGATTTCCCGACGTATGGTGGCATACGCCACTTCTACGGTGGGCAGTGGTTCATGGTTTAGTAGATCCCTTTTTTCCTTGTCAAAAGATTCGTTTATTCCGGCCAAAAACTGGAACAAACGTTGTTTTTGCATTAAAGTATTGAAAATTGTCATATCCTCTGCGTGAACCATGGGATTCGGCTGCCTCCGATCTATCTCTTTCCAGATTGTTATGAGCTTTCCATAGTAATTTTCCAGTATGTCTCGATTTTGCTTAAGGTCGTTTGCTTGACAACTTAAGTCAAAAATTTGGAGTTCATCTCTCCCACTGCTTAGTAAAGTTTCAATTCCTTTTCACAAGTCTCTTGCAATAGTGTAGTCCAAGAAATGATTTATGAGATCTGTATCAATGTTCGAAATTATCCATGAAAGGACAATGGAATCTTTCTGTTTCCAGGACTTATATGCAGGATCTGTAGTGCACGGAGGGTCGTCGATGATATGATTGAGACGCCCTCTGCAATCTAATGCAATTTGCATCATTTTACACCAAGATGTGTAATTTTGATATGTCAGTTTTTCAGCAACCTTGAGATCAGGTGAGATAGTTTCAATTTGGGTAGTAGGTTTGTGCATCTGTTGAAACAGCTTGAACATATGTTCCATCTGCTCCATTGTTATGATTTGTTGGTTAGGGTTTGATTGATTTTCGGCCATTTTATTTCTGGTTTGATTGGTTTGTGTCTGAGTTTAATGTGTGGGAAAAAAAGTTTCTGGGTAAATGATGAAACCGAGAAGGTGTTATCGGTCCCGGAACAACACCGTCGACTCTGATACCATGAAGACAATAATAAAGCGGAATTAAAGATGATTAGGGCTGAATACTTTTTGTATTAAGTATTAATGAAATGATACACCCTTATAAATATACAGGACCGACACTAATTACGGAAACAAAATATACAAGGAACTAAAATAAAATCAGCTAAGAATAATTACAATATTCTCTAAATATTCCTACAATTGCGTGGATTTTTTAAAAATTTTGGTTACAACGTAAAAAACCCAAAACATCAGGATTACCACGTGGAATTTTCCAAAATATTTTTACATTGAAACATAGGATTTTATTAGCAAATAAAAGTAAGACAAATATTCATTAATTATAAACATAATTAGAATTTTCGCCAAACAACTAAAATGTTTTTTAGTAAATACTCCCTCCTGCCATTTTTGTTTGTCCACTTTAAGTTTGTCCAATTTAAGAGAGAGAAATTTAAATTAGATTTTTGAACTATATATTGAAGATGAAATATATTCATGTAAGATCTTGTTAGATTTGTCTTGATGTAAAGTTTTTTAATATATAATTTTTATAATTTTTTATGATGTGTACTTAGAGATATTAAGGCTTAAAATTTGCTAAAAATTGCTTGTAAAAGGTAAATTGGACAAACAAAAAGGAACGAAGGGAGTATCTTTTAAGTCAACCTAAAAACGGACTTTGAAACAAAAAAAGTTATTCTTAATAGCTTTTTAATCGGACGTATCAACCCACGTCTTCTCTTATTAGTAACTAGGTACATACCCGTGCTAAACACGAAATCATAAGAATTTTTGGAAAAACATATGAGAAAAAAATTGGTTATTAAAGACTATTGTAGAAGTGAAAAGAAACATCAATGGAAAAACATATGAGGCAAAATCAAATATGAGTTAAATTAGATAAGCAAATCAATGGAATAAAATTAAATTTAAAAAACGACCTAAAATAACTTAAGTAGAATTAGGCGGGAAAATAACTCTTAAAATTGTGACACTTGTCACATTCTTCTATTGCTTTAATAGAATGTATGATTGAATAGATTAGATAGCAAAAATGTTCTTTAAAAATTTTTGCTAAGTAATTTAAATAGATTTTAATCCACACAAAAAGTGAATTTTAAATAGCAAAAATTTTCTCTAAAAATGTTAAGAGTTTTTTTTTTTTTTTTTTTTTTTTTGATTTTAATTTGATTAGTTAGCTTTTAACAAATACAAAAAATGTTATTTTTTTGCTAAATAATATTGTTGTGTTTATGTATTGAAAATTATGTAGGACGGTGTTTTATGGACAATACAAGTGTACAGGCCCAGGGGCAAGCTTTTCAGGGAGAGTTGCATGGTCAAGAGAACTAACTGAAGAAGAAGCCAAGCCTTTTATTTCGCTTAGCTATATTGATGGTTCTGAATGGATTACCTTGTAAATTACTTATTATATTATTTTCACATTAATATATAATAACAATTAACAATAATTACTAGTTTCTAGCATTGTTCTTTATTCATCTTCATTTTCTTCTTTAATAAATCATTGTTTAAAAAATTAACTAATTTAAATCATATAAACAGATCAAATTAAAATTTTAACGTACTTAATGACGTTTCACATTGTGTTTTTGACGTTGAATTTTTTATACATTAAGCCTCGGGTGTTTAAGAAAATATTGTTCGGGGAATAGTTAATACTATACAAGTGTAATAACTTTAAAACAACCTAGTACTAATATGTGAATTATGTATTGACTGGTTCAGTTTTGAAAATTTGAAATGAATAAGATTATTTATCAAAAAAAGCATACAATAAGATAATAATCAAACTTATTCCAAAACTAAACGTGTAATTCCCAAATCTGAGGTTTGAGATGTTTGCACTTACTAAGTGCGAACAACTTCTTGTCTTAAAATCAGCATGTTGACCCTGTTTGACTTGTTCGCAGTTACTATGTGCGAACAGACACTTGAATTTTTTTGACCAGCTTGTTTCTGTTCGCACTTAATAACTGCGAACTGACCCGAGCCTGTGCTTTGAGGTATTAGACGCTTATATTTAGAATAAGTTTGATTATGATCTTATTGTATGCTTTTTTTGATAAATAATTTTATTCATTTTAAATTTTCTTCAGTTTCTAGCTAGGACTACTGCCCAACTTACAGATAAGTTTTACCCTGCATGGTCTTTATACAACATGGGCCAAAACCAATATATATGTTTAGTTTGTCAGAAACGTTATAGAACATCTCTAGGGCCTCTACCAAATTGCCTTTTGATATCATATTATGGAGTCAATTCAACTAAAAACTTAAGCTGATAGTTAAGGCGTTAAAATATATTATATTTTCTAACGGCCAGCAAGAAGCAATCAATCAAGTTTCTACCATTTACTTACTAAACCCATACACAAACCAAATTATTTATGTGTTTAGTTTGTCCAAAACGTCAGTGGGGCCTCAACGAAAAGTCTTCTGAAATTATGTTAAGGAATCAACCCAACTAAAAACTTAAGTTGATTGTTAAGATGATAAGATATATTATATTTTGTAACAACCAACAAGAAGTAATCAATCAAGTTTCTACCATCTATCTATCTATAACTATTACTAAAACAAAACATTGTTAGCATAATTATTATTTAAAATTGCTTACGTGTCACAATCTCAACAAAAAATTTCCCTTCAACACTCATTGATGATGTCATTGTTTTTATGACTACCTTTTTTATCTTGGACTTTATTACTCACATCACATTATTTATTTTGGAGTATATTATTTCTTTTTTTTCAATTATTATAAACTCATTTTTGATTTATTTATTTATTAAATGAGTATTATTAGTGTATTGGATATTTTTAAATGATAAAAATATAATATACTTTTATTAGGATTTTTTGTTATTTATACAATTGGTTACTTAAATGCAATGCTTGATTCTAATATCATTCATGTTTGACTATTGTTATGTAAGTCAATTATATTTTTCATGACAAAAGCTATTTTTCTCGTTTAAACTTTTATAAAATAATTTTACATATTTTTTGTGTTAAATTGATTTTGAAATGTGTTATTAATGATTTTAATACTTTATACAAATTAATGTAATTTATGTCAAAAATTTAATAAAATTGTGCATCGCACGGGCTCTATCTAGTTACGTACTAAACCCATACACAAACCAAATTCCTACGAAGTTACTATGTCTGTCATATGTCTTCGAATGTTAGTAAATACACATAAGATTTAGTTTCGACTAGATATGTTATAGGATGGATTAGGTTACTTATCCTGCATCTATTTTTTTACTTAGCCCCATTATTAATAGCACAAGATTGAAAAGTTGATTATAATAAGTTATAGTAGTAAAATATTTAGAAATAACATAGAAAATATAAAGAGCGAAAAAATGACACACCTACTTCAAGAAACTCTCCCTTAAGTCAACTCTCCCACCATCATCAAATGCCACCTTCTTAGGTGACTTGCAAGCATCATCAACTTTGTGGCTTAGGAAATCACTAATCACTTGTAGCATGTACAAGTTTCTCTCACACCTTCTTCCTCTGATGAGTACCATGCTCCCTCTAATGACCTTCAAAGACCCACCAATAGCTTTGAAGGAGAATACTTTAGCCTCCAATCTTCAGAGTGAATTGAGGTTCCACTCAAACTTAGAAATATACCCTACATCACCAAGCTTTCTCTTAACCCTATCATGTGTCTGAACAACAACATCTCCAATACCCACCACTTTTACCTTCTCATCATTTGCCAAAGCGAAAGGACTCTATCACACAAACTAATCTTAGATAATTTTTCCTCCTCATTATAAATATGGAATAAGCAATCGGAGTCAATCACCCATTTCTTATAATGAAACATTCCCCATCAATAAGAAGAGCTCCCATCATAATTACCTTCGTCATCAACAAATCTTAAAGACGCATCTCCACTGTTCTCGCCATCTTTCCTACCACCATCCCTCAAGCTCCTCATCCTCTTAAGGTATTCCTTTATCTCCTTGCACTTCATTCGAATAGGCCCCTTCCTTTTGCAATAACAACATTTTCTTAAAAAAATCACTCTTCCCTTGAGATTTATCCCTTTCTTGATAACTCTTCTCCTTAGTTCTTTCTTTTATTAGAACCTTCACCAAACAAGCCTTCCCTACCACTCTTATTCTCTTTTCGACCTTCACATCTCACTATGAATCTATCACTCTCTCTCAACGCTGACAATACTTGATCAAGAGTAACTGACTCCTTCCCAAAAATGTTTGAACTATATTTCTATAGCTCTAAGGAAGAGAGGGCAAAAAAATTAGGGATTTCTCCTAATCGGAAAGTGTCTCATCCGCACTCAACAATTGACATATGTTGGTGGTCTTGCATACTTATATCTTCCTCTATGAGTTGGTACAACTCCCACCCAAAGCAAAGCTTGTTGGTAAGAGACTTTGAAGCATACACTGCTTAAAACTTCTCCGACAACACACCGGGATCGATCTCCTTCAAGAAACCAACTTCACCAAAAGTTTTCGCTGATGGCTGAGGCTCCAGATAATGTTATATACTCTAACACACACCCTCACATGAGCTCTCATTCGGCTAGAATTGTAGATGTAGCATATGCCTTCCTCATACTTGGCGTTGAATATTCCTCTTTAAATTAGGGGTAGTTGAGATTCGAACTAGTGACCTCTTGTTATTTTGGCTTTTAATACCATGTTAAGGACCGAACTCAACCAAAAACTTAAGCTGATGATTCTAACATATATATTTGATAATCTCGTTATACTTTTCTTTCTTTAAATTAGGGGTGGTTGAGATTCTAACATAATTACTATATATGTCATATAAGTGTACTTGATATCTGTTTGGTTAGACATTGTAGGAAGTTCGCTAATCTCGTAAGTCTTGTCTCAAACTAGGGTACAACATGTAATAAACTTATAAAGCTTGACAAGCGAGGACAAATGGGTCATACTTTTCCCAATAGCAATCATTGTGAACGTCAACAATTTGGTAGCGTTCATGAACACGTGTGCCAGCTCTATGTCCTGAAAGTGTTGGATCATACCTTCGGCATTTGAACACGGTCACTCTTAATTGACTTAGTTGGATATTTAAGCTCTATAATCTCTTCAAGGCGACAATAGATTTCATATCTATCTATACTGTCCTTCCTGGCCTTGACACACACTCCGTTGTTGTCCGCTATGCTTGGTAGTGTGGAATATACACCGTTCACGTAACAAAAGTTTTAACTCTGAGCATATCCAAAGGTTCTTCTGCGCGTTCAATCTTTTGGGACAAAGGATGATCAGTCTTCGAGTTAGTCATTCTTCCAATCATTGAAATTTGAGAATAGGTTTCACACCCGAAATAAAGTTGATTATTGGCGGCACTTAACATTTCGAAATACTATTTTGCCTGACGGATCGATTCCTCGGGTAAATCTACAAGCAAATGTTCCTCAACTGGCGAATCATTTTGTGAGATATGATGTTGAGGGAAAAAGTTTTAGAATGCTTCCAGGAATGCACTAGCAGCAACATTGTGCACCATACGCGTGTATAGATTTTCCTCAATGTTTCTCATAAGGGAAGTAATCTGCTCTTCTTCACAAACAAACACATAACTGCAGCCCACTCCAGCAAGTATATCATAATAGTACCTCCAGTTGTAATAATCTCCAATGAATCCCTTTCGCAAAAGATGATCTCTCACTTCATTGGGGGTTTTTAAATTATAAGTTTTTACATTTAACACAGAGACACCTAATTTCAACACTTTGACTTTTCTAATAATATATTTCAAATAACTTTTAACCCTCGCAAAAATTTTACATGATATGCCCCATTATCAAATTGTCTTTTATATATCCAACTTTTACCGTGTAAAAATAATCATCATCCGCCATTATTGCGTATAACCTTTGATAATCAATATATATTATTATTTAATAAATTTAAGTAATATCTACACTTTTATGTATATATATAAACAAGAATAACTAAAGTAATTAAGGGGAAAAAATATACCTGAAATTTTTCGATTATTTTTCTACAAATCAACAAAACAACAATTTATTGTGGAAAAAATATATTTTTTTAACCAAATCTATACCAATTAATTTGTAGTAGACTACAAAAACAAATGGATTTCGACTCAATTTATAGACAGGAGACATTTGTCGCCAAACTTGAGAATAGGATGGCGACAGGAATCTTGTCGCCAAGTTTGACGACAAACATTTCATGTCTCCATCGAGTCGCCAAACTTGTCAACAGTCTGCCTCTAATAAATGAATTCGTTTTTGTAGTGATAATTTATTACCCCTATTTTATTCATACTATATGACTCGTTAACTCTTGTGCTTTTGTCATCAATTAAGAACAACGATGATTTTTTATTCTAATTAATCATTTTCTTAATACTTGTACTAAGCCGAACATATACAAGTATTATGCAACAGAGCTACTATGTAATATTCCATTTGTCCCGTTAGAATTGAAGCAAAGAAAAAATATGAGTTTTTTAATAAAAGGGAAATTCCACATGGTAGCATCCAGTTTTAATGAAATGTCAATGGTAGCACTTTTTTAAGAAAATTCCACATGGTAGCATCCAGTTTATGCACTATCTAATTGCTGTAGCATTTTCCGTTAAGTTCTTGTTAAATTCCGTTTGATTAAACATTTTGTAAGTTTTTTTCACATGGTAGCATTCAGTTTTTGTTTAATTCACCATTTTGACGTTTAATTCACTATTTTATTGTTTAATTCACCGGTTAATTCATTAACGTCCATAAATGTTTAATAATTTTATGGAAAAATTATAAATGTTAAATAATTTCAGCATTTAATTCACCATTTTAATCTTTCGAATCAGTACTTGTTTCGATCGAATTTTCGAAAAATTTATCTCATAAGGATAGTAGCGAAGTCCGTTTTTTCAAAAATAAATTGTTATGATGGGTACAAATGACGTCACATATCTTTTTCGGCTTACGCATCGGAAAATAGACGAATAAGTATTTGTTTCGACTGGATTTTCGAAAGAGTTATCCCATAAGGGTAATTGCAACGTCCGTTTTTTGAAAAAAAATCGTTATGAAAGGTAAAAATGACGCCAAATATATTTTTCGGTTTACGTATCAAAAATAGACAAATAAGTACATGTTTCGACCGGATTAGATATTTTCTTATAATTTTTTACTCCCTCCTATGCAGCTAAAATGTCCCATTTGACTTTTCACGGTTTTTAAGGTGAGTCAAATGGGACCCATAGAGTAGGAGAGAGAGTGATATAATGGGTTTTTAATGAAAAGATTAGGAAATTAATGATTCCCTCCAAATTTGAATATTTTGGGTGGAATAATGAAATGTTGAACATTTTTGTCCTTCAAAAGTCGTTAAATATTTTTATAATAGCCGAAATTTACATAGTTCGAGATAATTAACTAAATTACAGTACATTACATAAGCCGAATAATAAAATTACATAGACAAAACTACTTAATCTCGTTAAGCCTCCTCAAATCTTCAACGGCCTCGGTGTAGTTCAAATCTTTCTTGATCATGTGGGTGCGGATTTTTTTTCGATTCTCGACTTCAGATTGTCCAAGTTATCAAAAAAATCGATGCGTTAAATTTCTCAAAAATTGCCACCGTATGTTAAACAACCAAATTTTCAGTAATTAAAAAAATTCATCATCATTGTACAATCCCATTTTAAAACAAAACCAATTTTTTTGTCCAAAAAACAGAAACTAGTGGCGCCATAAACCAAAATCAGAAAGACCCAAAAAATGAAAGCTGAACCGCCAAAATGAAATTCCAGAATCAAAGAAATGAGCCAAAATTAATGGCGCCATATTTTCAGCAAATACACCAAACACAGAAATCAGTAGCAATAAATACAGCAGCAATCAATAGCATTAACTACAATCCACATTAAACAAACACTTACAATGGCTGGAACAAAAAACTTATCCAGTCAACAAAAGACACAAATCATGCAAAGGTTGTTGAGCAAATTAAACAAAAAAGGAAAACCGATGCTAGGTACAATTAATGAGCTTGCAGCTGAGTACGAAGTAAGCAGGAAAACAATGACAAGACTTTGGCAAGAGGTACAAAAACAAATGGACAACAACAG
>CM033464.1:9554149-9564149 GCA_019425755.1 Amaranthus cruentus
ACACACCCACAAGAACAGAAACATACTCGAAAATGGGCCAAGCTTATCAAGCCAATCTTCTTCCTCACAATCACTGTTACAGAACACAGCATCAGCAGAAATATACTCTCGATCTGGGTTCAAATCAGGCTCTGGAGTGTAGATGGGCTCTCCTTCAGAGTCTAGTTCTCTACCCCACTTAGGATCCGTCTCAACTGAAGAGTAATCTTCTTCATATGAGTCATAAAAATCATCATCATAGTACTTAGGGTTTGAGAGAGGAGATTTGGGGATTTTTCGAGGGGAAACATCAGGCGAGGAGATGTTACGTTCAGGTGAAGGAATGGTGGGTTTAGAGTTCTTCAGGGGTGAGACAATGGAAGGTTTACGGTTGTCATCCATGGTGAAGAAGGAAGGTCAAACCCAGAAAGAGAAGGAAGAAGACGAAGAGAAGGAAGGTCGAACTCAGATCTAGGGTTTGAAGAACAAGCAGTAGGTTCTAGAATGGGGAAGGGAAAGGGTTTTCAAGAACTCAGATCTTAAAAATGGGTTTTTAATGGGGAGTGAGATGGAGTGTAAATTGGAGGGAATCATTAATATGGGTTTAGATTAGGTAAGTAAATTAGATTGTTTATTGAGATAATAGGAAAAATTAGGTGTGTTTATTAATGTTAAAAAAGTAAATAGGTAAGATAAATAAGGGTATAAGTGTAAAAAAACCATGCCAAAAATAGAAATGGGACATTTAGGGTGACTTGACCCTAAATGGAAATGGGACATTTGAGCTGAATAGGAGGGAGTATTAAATATGTATGAGCGTTAATGAATTAAACGGTGAATTAAACATTAAAATGTTGAATTAAGCAAAAACTGGATGCTACCATGTGGAAAAAAAACATAAAAAATGATGAATTTAACGGAATTTAACAAGAACTTAACGGAAAATGTTACGGCAATTAGATAGTGCATAAACTGGATGCTACCATGTGGAATTTTCTTTAAAAAGTACTACCACTGGCATTTCATTAAAACAGGATGTTACCATGTAGAATTTCCCTTAATAAAAAAAGTAGATAATGACAATAAATGAAGAGAGAATAAATTGTGTGGAATTAAAAGATAATAAATTATGTAAATAAAATTAAGTGGGACGATCTAAAATGACATATGATGCAAATCGAGTGAGACAGAAGTAAGCAAGACATAAGTATTAACCTTGTTTACAGGCTACATAGTACAGCCCCTACTATGGGAAAATTGTAAATAACATTGGGATGTGGATTGATTATTCGAATAAACGTAATTTAAAGCAGTAAACATTTTGAAAAAAGTTTACTGTAACCAACATTATTTCATTGTATTGTAATTTTCATATATAGACGAATGAAAATGACTATTCAAAATTCCAAATATTGCCTACATGAAAAGGGCAGTTTAATTAAACTGCTATGACAGCTGCTAGTTCTATTTCACATAATAAGACACAACAATAATAAATTAAGGGGTAAAAACTAAGTTAATTTGAAAAGAATAGGATTCCATAACTTTTACACAAATTCTAATTTAATAGGGTCTTTTTGTGAGATCAGTCTCATTAGGAATAAATAGTCCAATTAAATTAATTAAAATAATTATTTTATATTTAATACAAACTTTTAATTGTTGAATGTTTAACAATTATATTAAACTAGCGTAAAAACCCGTGCATTACACGGTGTTTTTAGCATCGACGTCTATAAACATATGATATTAGAAAAATAAAGTTAAAGTTAAAGTTATTATGCAGTAGAAATAAAAATAGAGTTATTATTTAGTAGAAAAATAAAAATAGAGTTATTATGCAGTAGAAGAGTTTTGAACATAAGATGGAAGTCACAGAAATGCGTATGCTGAGGTGGATGTGCGGGCGCACGTTGATGGACCGAATTAAGAACCAAGAGTTTAGGGACAAACTAGGGGTTGCCCCTATCTCTGAGAAAATACGCGAAAATAGATTGAGATGGTTTGGGCATGTGCAGAGGAAGTCTTTCGACGCCTCTGTGAGAAGGGATGAAAGCATCATAGTAGAGGGTAAGAGGAGTCGAGGAAGGCCTAGGAGATCTTGGATTGAACAAATAAAGGCTGACCTGCATAAATTAAACCTCTCTACGAACTTGACTAGGGATAGGGGTAATTGGAGGTGTCTTATCCACGTTTTAGACTAGTGTTTTCTTTTAGAGTTTCTTTTGGGGGGCTGTTCTCTCGCTGTATTAGTTTCCTTTTAGTTTTTTTGGTTGTTGTTGCACCGTTCCTCTTTAGTTTTATTGTTTTATGTTTTTTGGTATCTATTACATTTTTATCTACACGTCGCAGGGGGTTCTCTTAATCATTTTTGAGCCGGGGGACTCCTTTTTGGTCGCGCTCTCCTTCATGGGTATGAGTTGCCGCCGTCCTTCCCTCCCCAGACTCTGTCCATAGTTTTCTATGAGCGGGATACACTGGGTAGGATGATGATGAGAAAAATAAACTCTATAGTTTTGGAATTTTCAATAATATATTATACATTATATTATATCATATAAGTTACTCAATTTAATTATAAATAATACTGATCAAGATTAAATGTCATATTTTTTTAGCCAAGAAATGAGTTATATTAGAAAAATCCTCTTAATGTGTGACACTTGGAATTTTCCAAGCCTTTTAATATAATGTATGATATTAAAATTGACAATTTTGATATTAAAACACACATTTTTAAAAGGAGAAATTACCTAGAATAATCTAACATATTTATTATTTTCGTACAATAATTTCACCTATAGATTAAATATAAATAATCTCAACTTTGGAAGATATTTTCGTAGAGTAAACCCGGTCACCGAATAACTTGTTATCACTACAACAAATTTAACTTTTTGCGACATTCCATTTAGTGGCATCAAAAAAATGCCACTAAATCATATTTTTAGTGTAATAATTATTGGTTTTTATTTTAAGTTCTATTATAAAGTCATTTAGCGACACTTTATTTGGTCTTTAGTGGCATTTGTAATTGTTACTATAGCCTATAGTGGCAATTATGAGAAATGTCACTAGATCCTATGTCGCAAAAAACTTTAGTGTGATTTTTTATTATGCTGCTAAAGGCTATTTACACTATTAGAAATTTACAATAGCGACATTGAAATTAAATGTCGTTAAACATATCCCACTAAAGGCAAATTACGTTGTAGTGTATAACAAGTTTTATTTTTTAAAAAAAAGATAAATTAAAATAAAATATCGAAAAAAATGTTAAAAAATATTTTAAATTTTTTTTTAATCATTCAAAAAATTTTATGTAAATTGTCAAATTTTCTCTAAAATTTTACATAATTTTTAGTTTACTTTTTTTGTGAATTACCTATTATAGCAAGTTATCGGGTTGTCTAAGCTTACTCTAGGCAAATACCCCATAAAGTTAGGATTATTCATGATTAATCAATAAGTGAGATTATTCTGAAAAATCAAGAAAATATTAGATTATTTTATGTAATTTTTCCTTTTTAAAATGCGAGCTCTTTAGATAGATTTGTCTCACTATGAAACAGTCTCATGCAAAATATGATGTAAGTTTTGTTATTTAATCAAACGAATAATTTTGGCCCCATATAACAAAATTGTACCTGAATTTGCTGTCAAATTCCTAAAATTGACAGTGAAAAATCCAAATTATTTGAATCACCCTCCATTTTTTGTGTTGTTCAAGACCTTGATTTGTCACAAAATGCCACAAAACTGAAAGCAACTTCAGCTATACAACACATGCTACTTTTAAATTGCCTTATTCTCTTTACTATTTTTTTCAATATTACCTATGAAATAGTCCTTGGCAGCTACTATTAATTCCAATTTTGGTTCAAGATTTGACAAGTGAATAATTAAATTGTGCATGGCTAGTCTAGATTGGAAGATGTTTTTTCTTTTAATTAGGGTTGTGATTTGTGATTAATGTTTTAATTTTCAGTTTGATTTAAAAGCGTCCAACGATATAATAATATAATTTGTAAATTTGTAATATGAATTGATTTTATAATTGAAATTTGAGGGGTTCATAACAGACACGATGACCCGATTATTGGGCCTTGTAATCGATCTAAAATTGACCCAATAATCCAAATTAACACCTTTAATTGAAATAATGGATAATATTGTGAAATGCGACACAAAAAAAAATGTTAGAGCTATGAATATGAGCACCCCATAAGGTGTAATCTAACACTTCTATTGCTTTATTAAAATATTTTGAGATTTCCAAAAAATAAATATTTTGAGAAATTTCATGTGGTAGCCTTGAGTTTTTGGCCTTTTTATAAATGTTTTCTAAACCCGCGTGGTGACTTTTAGCTTCCAACTTTTCCATGGGGTAGAAAAATGTTAAATTTTTGGTTAAATTAAGATCTTATTTTGACTGGATTTCAAAATATATATGTGGTCATTAAGGGGATTATGACGTTTGTTTTTGAAAAAAAAATGTCATTACGTTCAGTATAAATAGCTCAAAGTTAACAAAAAAACTTACCTTTTGTCTACTACATGAAAAAGTTAGAAGGTTAAGGTCGCCACGTTGATTAAAAAATCATTTGTCTACCACGTGGAAAAACTAAAAATTCAGGGTTACCTCATGAAAATTTCAAAAATATTTTTTAATAGTTGTGTTCCATATATTTTTTTTTCAACTAAAACAATTTTAATGTTTATGGTCTCACTTTCCTCCATCAAATTTATTACTCAATAACATAATATATTTACCAGGGCGAAGCTACATGGGGGGCTAGGGGAGGCCCGGCCCCCCTGCCGAAAACGCGATCCTTTGTATTTTTATCTTTGGCCCCCTTACTAATATATAATGTATAATTTGAAGAGTACACAAATTTAACAAAAATTGTTATAGCTTAATGGTTGGAGTAACACATTTGTAAAATAAGGTTAAGGGATCAAATCCTAATTCAACCTATTTTTTAACATACTAATAAATTTATATTATAATATCACTATACTATATCTCTCATATTTTACATTCATCGTTTTTAATGCGTGTTTATATTTTTGTTATTCTAATTTTAATAATATATTTTTGGAGACTTAATAAGCAAATAATGGAGTCAAAAAACACTTGGATTTTCAAATGTGATAATTATAGGGAAAGTTCAACTCTATTTGTTGAATACAATTTTTATTATGATCCAAGTTCATTTAAGTCTATATGATTTTAAAATTTTCATAATTTAACTAGTTTTTATATACTAAATAATAGAGATAAATCAAAGATTTTAAACGCTCTATT
Source organism: Amaranthus cruentus (assembly GCA_019425755.1). Classification (NCBI taxonomy): domain Eukaryota; kingdom Viridiplantae; phylum Streptophyta; class Magnoliopsida; order Caryophyllales; family Amaranthaceae; genus Amaranthus; species Amaranthus cruentus. The sequence continues at coordinate 9,559,437 of CM033464.1, forward strand.
TATTTTTACGATGTCTTTTAAATTGGAACCTTCATTTCATAAAAAGATTAAATTTTTTCCACTTTAAGAAAAATAATTCAAAACAAAATGCATTTTAATAATATATTATTTCAAATGTAAAAAAGTTTAAAAACAAATTACTTAAAAAATATTGCTCAGAATCGTACCTGAATAACACCATTCAATATTTGAGGCCTCTTATTTCTCGGGGCCCTAGGCGGTCGGACACCCCGAGTAGCCTAATAAACGATACTGATAAATAAAATCTAGTACATCAACTGTTCGGCCACCCTCTAATTTAAAATTCTGACTTTGCCCCTGATATTTACCATTTAAAAAATTCTATTTTTATTAAGTCCTATCAATATTCCTTCTGCAAACACCTTAAACGAAAAGAGTAATAGAACATAGCATGTTTGATTTATTAGATGACGTGACATGTAAAAATTACACATCCACTTAATTTCTCTTTTGTGTTAGTAATTTTTATCAAGCAACAATAATACAATTATTACACCTCAAATCTTGATTAACATTAAGTCACTTCAAACATTTTCAAAGGTTTAATCTAACACTTCTAGTTCAACAAAGGCAACCCTATTTATAAAATTGACACAACCATGTCCATGTGGTATGCCCCGGCCTTGTGGACCTTCATTTACTACACTACAAATTTGGCTTAATATAAACCCCCCACAAAAATTGATGAGCCAACAAAATTCATATTGCATACATCATTATTATCAACTCAATATTTCGCTTAAAATTAAATATAGTTAAGGAAAAAAATAACGGACAATTCATATTCGTATTCCTTTCAAAAAGAGAGCCAGAGAAATTAACGAAATTCAAAGTGCACACATGGTTGAAGTAAATTATAAGGTATTACCTCCGTTCATAATACTTGCTACTAAGTGTGACATGTTATGTGGAAAAATATCACTATCAATTAGTAAGTATTTTAGAATAGAGGAAATATGTAACATCATAATGCTGACAAACACAATATCATTACCCAACAAACCGATTTACATTTCTTGTTTCACTTAGTAGCTATCAAACACAATACTAATAATAATGCACCGAAATGGTACATACTACATTTAATTTAATTGATTATAAAATTTTCAATTTACTCTTCCCAACTACAAGTCTACAAGGATATGATGAGTTACTATGTAAGGTTTTAATTTTGATCTTTATCATTTTTTTTGGATTTTAAAGTGAGGTTGAATAATTTTCTATAAACAAAACAGAAAAGCTAAGAAATTGATTTTTGTATAGATGATAAACATCATACTCTGTCACAAGAGTAAAAACAAAAGATTCAACCGAATGATCAACCATATTGGTTACAACTTTTGCAAGCTATAAACTCCGGGCTCGGGTCCGGGCTCCCGACTAAAGTCATAAGACCTCCCAAGTTTGCCCATCACAGCATTTTTAAAATTGATAGCCTCTTGAACTTGGGAACATGACCTTTGCATCTTTACACCACTTAAACTATTTCTAGACTCCATCATTTCATTTAAGGACAATTTTTTCTTTGAGTACCCTACTTCTGGCCTTTGTTTAGGGGCACTTTGGGACCTCACCTTTGCCCTAAAAGACTGTGTATTAGACATGTAATTAGGGTTTTGATGATAACTCCCATAATGCCTTAAGAAGTAACTATTATTATCCCCACATACACTCTTAGATGGGGTAACAGGACCCGGGTTTGGCCCACCCGGGTTCATCAATCTGGGAGTGCTATGGGCCGTAGAGAACCGGCATTCATCACCCATTAGGCCCCATTCAGTGTCATGCCAATGCTGGCAACTTGGGATTGATAAGCGTGGCGGGTAGAACGGTTCGGGCTCGTATGGGTCCAGCCTTGGACCCGGGCTTGTAATAGTTCTCCACCCTCTTGATGATGATGATCTGGGTCGACCCGTATCGATTTCGACTATCTTGGTTATGTCTTCGGATGTTGGGTTGATTGTTCTGCTTTCAAAGGAGGATGAAAGCCTCCTGCTGTGCACTGATGCTGCTTGCTCACTCCTTGTGTCATCAAATATTTCCTGAAAGAGACCATACAAAAATTACTACGAAATTCAATTAGGAAATATGATTATCTTAGTGCAATAAATTATAATAAGAGATATTTATTTTTTTAATTACTTTGCACCATTTTTATTTTTGATAATAATATCTCTAACATATTCTTAAATAGTTAATTTTTTCCTTTAATGATAATTTTGGCAAATTAAATACGTGTTAACTGACGTTGTTGGCTGGTTTGAGCAAAACGTGTAGACTGATAAGCCAATTATTTAAGCAGCCAAATGTCAAAGTTAGTTATTATGAAGTTTTTTTGGTGAAAATTATTTTTGTTTTTGGTTTCCTTTGAAAAAATAAATAAAATAAAAGCCAAAAAACCATTAAAAAAATAGAAGCTAATATGAGTACCTTTTAGATTTCAAGTTACAAGTCAATTTTTCTATCGACATAAAACTATTTAGGAAATACTTTTTTAGCTGTTTGACCGATCAAAATCTGAAAAATCAAATGTTAATTAAACAGCTAACTAGCTAAGAAAAAAATCAATTATCAAACACCTCATAATTTCGTTCTTAAATTTTAATGTATCTAGACTTTTCAATATTAATTATTTATGTTATTTTCCATTGTATCGATTTACAATCAAATATATATATATATATATATATATATATATATATATATATATATATATATATATATATATATATATATATATATATATATATATATATATATATATATATATATATATATATATATATATATATATATATATATATATATATATATATATATATATATATATATATATATATATATATATATATATATATATATATATATATATATATATATATATATATATATATATATATATATATATATATATATATATATATATATATATATATATATATATATATATATATATCACATCTAGCAGTACTATTAGTCACTAGAGTAGTTACTACTGCCATAGTGTTCAGAAGATACTCTAATTAACTAAGGCAGTGGCCAATTTAATGTGATATTGATACATAAATGCATAAATGAGTTATAGTACTAAAAATAAAAAGTACACTTTTTAGATATCACTTTAAAAATGGTCCACAAATTATAAGGACATTAATTTTTGAGTGGATTTTGCCCATGGCAGAATATGTAGGTACATATTAATATATTCTATCTATATACAAACTTTATTTAATTAAAATCAATATGTTGTGAAATAAATAATATTGTTAATAGTAAATTTATTAAAAAATTGAAGTACACAAATCATAATATTAAAAATCACAAGTAACAAACCAATAAGGATAATCTATTTGTACTATAATGGGCCTTAATCTATAACAGTGTTACACGATTTACTAAGAAAATTTAAAATAGATAAGATTTTTTATCGAAAAAAAGCATGCAATAAGATTCAAATCAAACTTATTCCAAATATAAGCGTCTGATACCCTAAAGCACAGGTTCATTACTGTTCGCACTTAGTAAGTGCGAACAGTAATAAACTGGACAAAAAAAAATCAAGTGTTTGTTCGCAATTAGTTACTGCGAACAGGTCAAACAGGGTCAACATGCTGATTTTAAGACAAGAGTTGTAAGTGCGAACAAACTGAAAACCTAAAACAGGTTGTTCGCTGTACCTGTTTCAGTTTTTCAGTATGTTCGAACCTAAGGTTTACGGATTACACGCTTACTTTTGAAATAAGTTTGATTTGGAACTTATTGCATGCTTTTTTTTTATTAAGAATCTTATTTATCTCAAATTTTCATTTACTAATCTACTTATAAATTGCAAATCGAAAAAGCTCGTTATAGTTGATTTTAAGTTATTTTTTAGCTATTTTAAGTAAATCACGAATTCGAAAAACAAATTTTCTAACAAGCATATTAGAGTGATCTAAAGTATGAAACAATAAGAAACTGTACTAATTAGTAAGCATAATTAAAATTGAATTACCAAGGATCTAGGGGCGAAGAATTCGGGCTGATGAGAAAGACCCGAGAAATCGTTATTGGTAAGTCGGGCTTGAGCCCGTTTGGACTTGACGGTAGCTTGAGCTCTAATGAGTGCTTGCATACCATGAAGAGTTGCTGTGGCTTGTTTTCTTACCAAATATCCTCTCACTAATGCTTGGATCTTTACTAGTCCTTTCAATGCTCTTAATGCTTTCCTTGCCTTTCAAAAACCACCATAAATTTTAAACAATATTAGATACTTAACAATTACATGTATTGTATTAATTTTGTGACTAATATGTTGAATTTTAAACAATAATAAGTTTATTTATTCCAATAAAAATTTACTTGATTTTCAATTATTAATAATGGTCAAAACTTTATAAACATATATTCAACATAAGTATTGGGATAGAATTGGAGGGACAAGCCTAAATCTAAATTGCTCACATACCACACGTAAATTGTTTTACATTGGAGAAAGAAAAAAATATGTATACATCAGCTTATAAAATAAGGACAAACTTCTACATCTACTATTTAGTTTCAATAGTGAACCGTGAACGTTATTTGGTTTTATACGTAAATTACTATTTCCCTTTTTATTTGCTCATACTTATATTTAAATTCTATTAAATTTAAAAAACATATAATCAATATATTATATTATGTAGATTAAGATCTTAGGATTATCATAAT
>CM033464.1:9566649-9759149 GCA_019425755.1 Amaranthus cruentus
TATATATATATATATATATATATATATATATATATATATATATATAAGGTTAAGTTCTAGTGAGAGCCAAGCTTATATGAGAACCGTGAGAACCAATCTCTCCCATAATAATATGTTACTTTTTCACTGAAAAAGTGTTACATTTGCACAAAAAAATTGTTACTTTTGTTATTAAAAAAATATGTTACTTTTTAGTAAAAAAGTGTTACTTTAAAAAAAAATACAAAGTAACACGGTTTTTTCGAAAAGTAACACATTTTCGTGAGTTTTTTTTCAGAATTTTTTCTTAAAGTAACACTTATTTGTCAAATATTATCATCTTTTTATTCATAAACAAGTAACAATTTTTTCCCCAAAAGTAACACTTTTTTGTCATGCAGATTGGTTGGTTTTAATTAATTTTAATTTATATATATATCTATATATATATATATATATATATATATATATATAAGATTAGATCATGTAAAAACCAATTAAATTAGTGAAAACTGAAAATGTGTACATACATAAAAGATTAAGTAGTGTATGTATTTCGATGGTAATTTTGTAATTAAATGGACATTAGCTAAAAAGTGTACATACATGCTTAAAAGTTATATATATTCGAATGACATTTCTGTAAATATTATGAACTTTTTACTTTACGAAAATATGTAGCCCCTATAAGATATATATGTACACCTTTTGCCATAATATATATATATATCTCTGTCTAATTTTCAGTTTTCACCTAATCCTACCCCTATGTATATCGTGTTGGTAGCAAAAACTAAGGAGAAGGTTAATAGTAAATTAGAAGAGTGGATGACAGTGTTAGAAGGTTGAGGGTTGCGCATAAGTCATGCACAAACATAATATTTGCGATGTGACTTCAGTGGACAGAGTTGATAGGTGAGCCAAAGGTGACCATAGGGGGGAGAGAAGTTGTTGCATGTACGACTAAGTTCATGTATTTAGAGAAGGTGACATAGAGTAATGGGAAAATTGACGAAGATGTTTCTCATCGAATATATGCGGGTTGGCTCAAGTGGTGATCAACCAGTGGGATGCTATGTGATAGGAAGTTTCCTAGTAGATTAAAAGGTAAACTTTACCGAGTTGCAATCAGGCCTGCTATGTTATATAGGATAGAATGTTGGCCAGTAAAGAAGACATTTGAACATAAGATGAGAATTATAGAAATGCGTATGCTGAGTTGGATGTGTGGTCACACAATGATGGATAGAATAAGGAACCAAAAGTTTAAAATAAAGTTTGGGGTTGCCTCTCTTTCTGCAAAAATACGTGAAAACAGGTGGAGAGTGGTTTGAGCATGCGAAGAGAAAGACGTATGATACCCTCTTGAGAAGGATCGAAAGCATAATAGTGGAGGGGTAAGAGAAGTCGAGGGAGACCTAGGAAAACATGGGAGGAACAAATAAAAAGGGACTTTCATGATTTACACCTCTCTAAAGACCTGACTAGAGATAAAGGTAGTTGGAGCCTTGGAGCCGCCTTATTTATATCCTAGATTAATGATAGTTTCCCCTTATATGTTGGCATTCTTGTTCGTTGCTGCTTATATAACATTCTTTAACTCGTTTATAGTTAGTTTTCACTTTTCTTTATATGCTTAGTTTTTTTATATTTATTTTTACTTGTTAAATATTGTTAAAGGTCAAACTTATGGTGTAAGATGAAGGTTTGCGAGTTGCTGCAGGAAGAACATTCTCGGAGTATCTATCTAGAGTAGGGGGACTATTTGACCGCATTCTCTTTCATGGGTATGGATTGTCATCTTCCTTCCCTCCCTAGAATCCACTCATATATATCACAAATTTACTTTCTTCAGTCAAGGAACTTTTATCTAAAAAATATAAATGGTCTACTAATTTGCTTTGTCAATTAAGTAGCGTTATTTTGAATGTTACATTATATTGTAAAGAATTCTTATTTATGAAAGAAATTTTAAGGATATTTATAGTTTGTATAATATTGTTTGATGTAATTTAGGTTTTATTTAGTAATGTTATATATTATTATCATTACTTAAAGTCTAAAACTCTATCGCTATCGCAATACGAAAAATTAAATCAAATGCGCAAAAATAAGCTAGGTCCCGTTTTGGACCCGGACCCATACTGGTTCTGTGGGACCCGTAGATCTAGATCTGGGTCCTGACGTATTGAACCTGTGGGTTCGGATCCAAATCTGGCTCCTTCTTTGAATAATGGATCTAGATCCGGATCCATTTGGACCCAGCCAGTTCCGACTCGTTGTCATTCTTAGGCTCGGCCTTGCCAAGCTGCTTAACCTGGTTGAGCAAGAGATCAGAAGCTACTGATCTCATACTGATCCCTTGCTCGACCGGCGCTCAACCTCACTTAAGTTGCTTGACCCTATCGAGCGAAATAGTCGAACATTATGTTTTAAACCCGGGCTATTATATCAGCTCAAATCTATTCATTTATGTTTCCTTCTTGTTCTAAAAGCCTATATAAGGCTCTTGTATATCTCTTGTACGTATCATTTAAGATCAAATTGATCTAACTATTGGGAATAAGAGATTAATTGTCACATTCAAAACCTAGGGTGTAATGAGAGGTTTATGCGATTTTCTTCAATCATCAAATATACTTTCTAAGGAGAGATTCTTCTTGTAGAGTTTGGATTACGCTTTGTAATCATTAAGCGCTAAAGCAATAATGTTCATTCAATTGTTCAAAGGTGGGATTTTATAAGTCTAATATCAAATTGGTATTAGGATTTTTTCCCCACCTACCAAATTGTGTATTGTTTTCTTTTGTTTTGCATTTTTTGTTTTTATCATCTTTGTTGAGTTCTTTTATTGTTCTTTTGAATTAAACTCTAATAGATATAATTGACTTTAGAATTAATTTTTTTTAGTTTTATGTTAACTTTAGATTTTTATCTTATGTGAAATCAAGGTTGTAGAATTATTCTTACAAAAGTTTAGATGAGAACAATCTTAATCTTAAGTAAGAGCTATGACTCTGTGTCATTTAAACGTATGTATGAAAGTTTGATTTGCGGTTTGTTTTTTTGAGGAGTTTGGCAAAATAACTTATTGGACAATTTTAGCTTAGATTGATACAATTAGAGGGTTAGGTGGTCAAATCAACAAATGCTAATGTTTGGAAAATCAGCTTGTTGAAACAACTTATTGTTGTGAATAAGTTGTTTTTGAACAAGCTGCTCATAGCAGCGGGTTCAAAATCACCTATTCAAACCAATTAATAAAATCAGCTTGTCAAATCAATCCAAACCATACCAAATTAAGCCGCAATCCAAATCTATAAACTAAATCAATTCGGTTTAAACTTTTGCAAACCAAATTTTTAACTAAAAACAAATATAAACTGCAAATTGAATTAGATTACTCAAATTGTAAAGCAAAAATATTTAAAATCATAGTTGCAAAAATAGGAATGACAAAATAAAACTTTAATTATTGAATTAAGGTTTATTATTGTTATAAGGTTGTTGACGTTGTTTTGTTAATATCGCCAATTAAAATCTTCTATTTGTACATCAAGTTGCACAATATTCACTTAAAAAGTAGTATAACTCAATGTAAAAAGTGAGCTTTCATTTAAATTCAGTTCCGAATTTTGATTTTCAATTTTTAATATGTTTTGAACAAATTACCCACAATGCACCCAAAGATCAAAGGCTTGATCTCAAGAACGCGACTTACACAAACATCCCAAAACTGAATTGAATATGTGCAACCAAGAACACAACTAAGAGCAAATAAGAGCACAAACAAAACATACACTAAGATTTAAGTTGTTCACCCCTAATTGAGCTACGTCCATTGTCCTAGCCTAGATGTCTTATTGCTTCTTTCAAAAGTTCTCCAATGAAGATGTACACTTGATGATGATTACAATTGAGGAAGAAGAGAGTAGCGAGTAGAGAGTGAAATATGTAGAGAGAGAATGAAGGAATGAAAGCAATGTATGAATTCTATGTGTTTAACCCTATTTATTGTTTATAGGGTCTAACACTCACAAATAATCCTGAGGCAAAAGCAAAAAACTGAAAAATAAAACAAGAAAATCATCCAGCTTTAACCGCCGAGTCAACTTCCCTTTGGCCAGGGGGAAAACCGACTAGACTTTTGCTTCTGTTTCATAACGAGACTTCTTCCTTTAAGCCTTGTACCATATGTCTTAAATTACCATTTTAACCCTTCTTAAAACGCAACCTATTATACCATGAATAAGAACATTAAGTTATACTAATCATCACATGTTCAAGTCTAATCTAAAAGAAAATATTTTGATTTTAAAAGTTTTTTTGAGATGATATTTTGATTTTAAAATTCAATCTAAAACCAAACCAAATTATAAAGAATCAAAATTTGAATTAGTTCCTCAAAATCGCTCTGATCTACTATCTCAAATGGATATTTGGTCATCTAATTTTCGATTAAGGTATTCTTAATCTTTACCTTTATTCATTTCGTCATTTTTTTTTGTTTTTTTCCTCATTTTCAAATGCTCTTTGGCTGATTTTTATGTTTGTTTCATTGTTTTTGCCTTCGTCTAAACATAATTCTAAGTTATTATAACCAAAGTCAGTACAACATTCGTTTTAATCAGCATTAGTTATGTTTGATTATTAGCATTTTTGTTGCAATTAGTTTCATTTACAATTATTAGGTTTTATTTTCAATTAGCTTTGTTTATCAGCCTTTTGGTGGTTTAGAAGTAGTAGTCTAGTCAACAAGGAGAATTATTGACCATGAAAAGTTCATCTATTTAGTAATTACATATGGTTTTCATAATTCAAGTAAAATCTGATGATGATTGTGAAACTTGTTAACAAAACCCTAATATACTCTCTCATGGATGTGTAAAATTGAAAAACAGCTGTAGTTCCTATTAGCATGAGTTTTATGTCTTCAGATTCACATTTTATGAGAATTCACTAAGGATGCGTTTGGAAACACACATTTCATTTCAAATTGTGGATTTCAATTATGAAATCATAATGAAGAATTTGAAATGACAAGGATTGGGGTGTCATTTTCAAATCCTCATTTTAATTAACTACTTTTATAACATTGGTGGATTTGGCTCAAATCCAAATTTGAATTCTTGTTATTTCCAAACACTAACTTTAAATCAAATTCATATTTGCAAATGAAATCATCATTCCCAAACATACCATAAAAATATTCCTGAAATGCATTTTCCAGTAGTAAAATTACAGCTGAGTGTTCTTACTACGTCAAATTTTCGATTCAGGTATAATGCTCTCAAATGTTAGATTTAGTATTGGTACTTGGTAGTCTACTGGTTTGGCTAATCTCATCTTCTGATTGCTGCTACTGATTTGTTGATGGAATGGGATGTTTTCTGCTGGTTGGTTTGCATTTCTGGTGCACTGCAATCATGAACTGCTGGCTGTTTATCTGTGGTATACTGTGAATTCTTATGTCCTGTTCTGTATTGTGTGGGCTTGTGTGTGGTTTTGCTGGTCTCTGATATCCTGATGGCTTTTTGCTGCCTTTGGTGCATGCAATTGCTGCTCTTCATATTGGTAAGCAATTTTTATTTTCTGGTGAAGGTATTGCCAATGGTTAGGGTTTTGGATACCTTGCTCATTGTTTAGTACTTTATTTCATCTAGACTGGAATCATTTTTTTTGGTTGATTGTTTAATTCCCACTACACAAGACATTTTCACGATGTTTTTTGTGTCAATTTTATATTCTTGTAACAAGTTTGTTGAATAAATGCATAAAGCTATTGTTCTCTATCTCATCTATTACTAAAGCCACTCCAAACTGATATATGTTCAGGAAAATAGTACGACCAAAGGAAAAGAATAAACGTTCGGATTTTGTCAAAATGCTCAAGGGGTATGTAAATGATCAGGTTGAGGTAACCTATCTATTTTTGTTTTTTGAAATCTTCATCTCTTCATTGAGTGTAGTCACAATATAATTTTTCTTTCTTTGCATATGATAAAATAAGCTTAAAATATGATATCTTAATTGTTTATTATCACTATCACTGATTTGCTTGGTGTTTTCTATGACTCTATACAAAAAAATTATAGCTCTCGATTTGTTCCTGAACATTATGATAAAAGCAGAAAAATTGAACTTCCTTACATTGTTTAACATATTATCAATTATTAGTGGATACTACAATCAGTTGCTCGTGGATTTTCCAAGTGTTATAGGTATCATATTGCTAATAATTGGTGTGTGTTTTTAGCCTAGAATGTTGGCGTTTTGTGTATCATGTGTCAGAGTTTCAACAGCGGCATAGCATATTGTTTGATTTATTTTGTTTTTTGTGGTGTTTTTGGCGAAGCCTATTGGATGGCTCCATACTTGTTTCATTTCGTTGTGTCTATAAAGGTCTTGGTTCTTTGTTTTGAGGAGTGGCTCCCTAATTGAGGTTAATAGCTAGATTATAAATGCCTTCTTTATAAAGGCCCACTTATATATATATATATATATATATATATATATATATATATAGGAAGAATTTCCAGTGAGAACCATCCTTATATGAGAACAGTGAGAACCAAATTGCCTTACAAAAAATTGTTACTTTTTACTAAAAATGTGTTACTTTTAGGCAAAAAAGGTGTTACTGTTTCTTATAATACTATTAGACAAAAAAGTGTTACTTTTAGAAAAAAATTCTGAAAAGAACTCATAAAAAGGTGTTACTTTTTACATAAAAATGTGTTATTTTTTGGAAAAAACGTGTTACTTTTTAATATTTTTGCTTTTTAGCAAAAAAATATATTTTCTGAAAATAACACTTTTTTGCTAAAAAGTAATAGCTTTTTTTTTAAAACATAAGTAACATTATTTTGTCCAAAAGTAAACCATTTTCTGTAAAAAAGTAACACATTTTTATCAGGGAGTTTGGTTCTCACGGTTTTTATTTAAGCTTGGTTCTCACTGGAACTTAACCATAGCTTAGCTATGACTCAGTGCTTTCTCCTTGGGGCTATGAGCCCATTTTCTTCACTTTTTAGGGGTCTTAGGCTATTTCTCCAAGCCCTCACCCTCTTATTACTGCTTAAAACCTAATAAAACCATGATTTTTTCCTTAAAATCAGATAAAAAACAATGTTAAGCTTGTAACACAAAAATATGAAAACTAACATTAAAATCCTCCAATAATACTAAAAAAACACCACAAAAGAAGTGTAAAATGATATAAACAAGTGCAACTAATTGCACTTATCACTTTGTTCAAAGTATAATTTGAGGTTTTATTTAACAGTAAGTTTTCTATTGGTTTCGATTGTTTATAATTCTTAAACATTTGGTATGAATCGTGATTTGGATTTTATTTATATAGTTGAGATGATTTGGTTTGAAATGGTTTAATATAAGCAGTTTTTATTTGATTTAGGTGTGAAATTATTTTAAGAAATGGATCAGACATAGAAATGGCGAGTTATTTTGTTTGAGATGTAAATACCTAATTAATGTCTTGAGAAATTACTGGTGACAAATTCAGAAATGTGAATACCTAAGTACTGAAAAGTGAATTTTTCTATTAGAGACGAGTTTATATGTGCGTGAACCATGAAGATATTGATCCTTACAATATGTGTATTACAAAGGTGAACTTAGAGTCTAGGAAGTACTGAATAATGCAAAGAAGACAATCGTGTGTGGATGTCGTTGCTCCTCATATTATTCTCCTATCCTACTTTGTCTTTGGATTTCATCAATCTTCCTATTTTCTTAGTATGTGTTTCTTTGATGGGCTTTCATAGACTTCTTTGTGTTACTGGCTGATATGATTTGCACGATATGTTTCGTTATTGATGGTCTTAGAGCGGTTTTAACTACCTCGATTATTACTATAAAGTTTGTATTGGCTGTAAGAGTTTGGTCTTTAGTAGTCTTATGATAATGGAAAAGTATTTGTACTGGTTAAAGGGGACTTTCAGGGGTATTTAGGGAGGGGCAGCCCAGGGTATTATGGGTGATCTTCAAAAGGTTTTTTCTTCTGTGGAGCTTACAGAATCATACTAAAACTATACCTGTCTATTTGTGTTTTTCTCTTTAAATAGATGATTTGTTTACGAAATTTCATACGGTACGCATAGTTGGTTAACCGGGGAAGTAGAAACTGATTAAAATCAGCTTAGTATTGCTTTCTTGATAGGATAATATGATTGTGATGGATAGTGGATATTACAACATTGCCAAAGTGAACTTATGGTTATAGCTATCATGTAAAAATAATCATATCATTAGCTTTCATGAGGGTTATAGGATTATGAGCTATAATTTTGTGAGGCAGCTTCTTCTGTTCTCCTAGTGCTTGCCTGTTTCCTTGTAGTAGTTCAAGTATAATAAGTAAATGCCAGCTGTGACTTGATATTTCTGCATCTGGTAGGCTTTTATTGATTGTAATATCAATTAGTTGTGCTGAAATTAATAAATCCATTTCTGAGATGTTTCTTCTCTCTGAATCATAGTTGGCGGTAACCATCCGTTACCATACACATATGACAGGTTCCCTTCTAATAAGTATTAGGGCAGAAGAACAGGAGGAGAATCCCATTTCTAATGGAGGTAATTTTCAGCAATATCACCATTGCGATACATAACACCATAGTGGTATCACCATTGAGATATAATATCAAGAAAAGCATGTACTTAATTATGTTTATCACTTCATCATGTCATGATTGTAATCATTGTCCCTTTACATCCCAACAAAATCTTTTTCTAGCTCTCTAACCACTAAAAAAACGGAAGTTTTCTTTCTTATTGAGAATACATAATACAGGTTATAATTTGTCTTCACAATTTTACCTCAGTAAGTATTTCAACACATTGTAGTTTGTAGGTTCCCAGATCTTTGTAATTAAGTTTATTTGCAATAAGGCATTCATATCTTATCAGATACCATACCTTCCATTAACATGTCAACATATATCTTACAATTATAATCCAAAACATCAGTGTGAGTTGCAATTATTAGCGGCAAGTGAGCAATTTGTATCTTTTGATTTGCCGTTTTTATTTATCTTTTGCCTTTTGAAGTGTTATCCATCATGTTGGCAAGTGAACAATTTGTATCTTTTGATTTGCATTCTTAATGTATTGGGTAAATGTGGTAATTCTTGATATGAGATGGTGTTATGTTGCTCTGAGCCAAAGTTTGGTGATTGCATAGTTTTTTAGCTACTATCTAAGTCCCTTTGTCATGTACATCGATAACCAATTACTGGTCGTTTTTTGTAGATTAAACGTTAGATCTCAACCATGAAATTGATTCGCCACCCAAATGTCATCTGCTTGTTTGAGGTTGGAAGCAAATATACTTTTCCACTGATTTCTATCTCTATTCCCTTGATCTTTTTGCATATGGTTGTCTGTTGATCTGCAATAACTCATAATTGCACAACTGATCCATATAGAATACATTCATGGATACTAATGACATTTTTTTTTCTTTTCGTCATCAATTTATACTCTAGTGGTATTTGTAGGTGATGACTAGCAAGACAAAGATATGCATTGTTCTGGAATGTGACTGGTGGGGAACTTTTTGATAAAATTGTAAGATTTTTGTGCCTTAAGATATATTTCCCCATGATTGATGCATATTTAAGTTCTATTAATAAAATTTACTAAAATGATACACTTAGGAGAGTGTCGGTGTTTTTGTTCAGTTAGACTTAAATAGTAGGTTTTTGCTTGAACAAGTGTTCTGTTTACTCCAAAAATTGGGGTTAAAGAGTTAGATTGTTTATTTATGAGTTTAAGGCACCAATGATGGAAGATATGAGCCTAAACCTAAGTGGTACTCTTTCTTTGCATGCCTGAAAGACACAAGAGGCATGCATTTTCTTGGCTTGGGCATTGGGAAGCATTATATTCAGTTGCAGATTCTTTAATTACACTTCTGATCTAATTTCTCACAAGTTGCTTAGTGCTTACCGTGTGTATATATACACATCATACTAACCTCCAATTTACGAAAAAAAAAACACAAACCAGAATGTTACAAGCATTCCACTAAAGAAAATTAATTCATGATATATAGTTGACATTCTAAGTACCATATCTCTTCAGCTGAACAGTCTGCTTCATCTAGATTGTTGTCCAAGGAGTCAGCTAGTAATTCATATTGGATGAGAAGGATTTTTGAGAATGTGTAGGCTACTGGTGTATGCTGTTTTATTTTGAGAATAATTGCTATTCCTGTGTTGATTATCCAATTGCTGTTATTTCTGCCTAGTATTCTAAACATGTGTTTGGATTGGTATTCAATTGATGTTGATAATTGCTAATAGTGTATGCTGACCACTGAGACTTATTGTTTTGTGTTTCTGGATAGTCTTTTATTGTCTCGAGCAATTTGCATTACTTGCTAGATAGTGAAAAACTGAAACAAATAAGCAAAAAATATAAAAAATCACATTATAGCTAAAGTTTCAAAATATATCCTGATAAGCATTTTTTTTTCAATGCAGAGGTTTGGCTTGTTCATTGTTACCAGGATCGAGGTACGATCCGGGACGCCGAACGGGATCAGGATCGCAATTCACTAGTGTTAGAAATTTGAGGTGGGATCGAAACAATTTTGGTTCTAGTTTTTTAGAGTCGCGGATCGATTTATTCCGAATCGAGGTACAATTTTGGATCAATTACTTTAAAATGAAGTACTTTCTACCTTAAAAGTAAGATAATTGACAAGTGAAAAAATTAAAAAATATATAAAAAGAAAAATAAAAGGATAGACTACACTCATGACTCACGTTTAGTTTCATTTCTCAAAGACCAAATTTTAATATGTTAAGTTTAAGAATGGGCTTTAAACATTAGTAGCTCAAAGGCCCAAACCTAACACTAACTATATCAAAACAAAGAAAAAAACCCTAAGAAACTAAAAGGATGGCGGCTGAACTGTTCATCTTCATCATCGGAATTCACCGTTTCTCCATTGATGCCGAGTTTAATACTCATGAATGGTATTTTTTTTTTCTCTCTTCTTTTCCTTCTCTTTTCTCCATCCTGTTCTCTTCTCTTTTTCTTCTTTTGTCTTCATTGTTCTTGCTATTTTATTAAGTTTTAAGGCTATAAATGGATCGACTGAAAATAACAAACTAGATCGTGTCCACAGGCGATCCAGATCGCGAATGACCCGCGATTGGGATCGAATGATCTGGATCGTGGTACGCATGCTAAACCTTCGATCCAGGCTACACTGGGCTTGTTCATTATTAGTAACCACGATCTTTGTTCGGTGTTACTAACAGTGAACAAAGATTTTGACTGTTGTTTGATCAAACTCCTTTGTTCGCTGTTAGTAACAATGAGCAGTTAGTTGAAGGTTTTTTTTTTAGTAACCACGATCTTTGTTCGGTGTTACTAACAGTGAACAAAGATTTTGATTGTTACAAATCAATATAATATATACTTATATACATATATACTTATAATATACATATATAACTAATGTGTACAAATTTAAATGCAATATACACACACTTATATACATATATAACAAAATATGTACAAATGTTCAAAATACAATCTTATGTACACCATGTACACAAAACTAGTGCTTATCACCCTCCTCAACACTTTCTAACAGTGAAGGTCTCCTATGCCTCTTACGATAGTAAGAGGCGGTCGTAAGACGATCAGGGAGAGGAGGTGATTGATATTGAGAAGACCCTGCTCCCTGTGATGACCCCGCTCCCTCGTGGGGGTATGTCACATCAATCTCAAGCAGATGAACGTCGGGAGGAGGAGGTGATCTTTGAACGTCTGTAGATGGTTGTGCTGTCTCAGCGATTTCGGGAATGAAGTGCTAGAATTGCGGCCCTAAGCGTATGCCCTGGGCTATTTCGCGCATAGGCTCCTCGTGGGTAGAGCTAATCACAGCTACCACGCCTTGTGCCTGCAATCATTTAAAAGTTAGAATATTTTTATATTAAGAGTTGTAGGTAAAATCATACAATACTATAAAATTCTTGGAAAAATTCCAAGTGTCATAATTTAAAGATGCATGAAAATATTTATCAAATCATACAATACTATAAAAGTCTTGGAAAAATTCCAAGTGTCATAATTTAAAGATGCATGATAATATTTATCAAATTTAGAATATAATCATATCATACAATACTATAAAAGTCTTGGAAAAATTTCAAGTGTCATAATTCAAAGATGCATGAAAATATTTATCAAATCATACAATCATACAATACTATAAAAGTCTTGGAAAAATTCCAAGTGTCATAATTTAAAGATGCATGAAAATATTTATCAAATTTAGAATCTAATATTTTTGTTTAAGTTTGAAACTAAATTAGGTAAAGTATTTGTATGATATACTATAGCAATTGTATTTTGTTAACTTAGAATTTAACATGTTCAATTGAATGAAAAAAAGTTATGTATCAGGTAAATAATTAAAATAAACATCAATAATTATGTTTTGATTTAAAAAATGATGAATTTGGTATATATAAGAATGATAGTATACAGTACTTACATTATTATTTGAAATTGTTTTTATATATATTTCGCACTAACAAATTCGTGCATTGCACGAGTTTCTATACTAGTTAAACAATATTGAAAATAATTACAAACTGCGTCATCGACAGTGCCATCGATGCATACTGAGTGGCGGCGATGAAACCTCATGCTGTCATCCATCGACTAGTGATGGAGAGGAACCACAACATGTAATCTGGAGTGGTAGCTGCGCCAGTTGCATCGATCGTCGCACCTTAGGCAAGCAACTCCAGGCAATGATCCCAACGAGCAATATGTCGCCCGTTGACCTCACTCCTACTCTTTGCCTCCCTGACCCTTACGTGAGGTGAGATGTAGCTCAACCTCTGTGTCACAGGCAACGTGATGCCCCGTAACATCCCATATTGGCGCATTACCCGCTCGAAGATGTACTTCGACTATGTCGAAACAACTCAATGGTACAGAGGCTCTCCACGCATTCGACATTATGCCTGAGTGCTGAGGCACCGCAACATATTCCTCAACGGGGTACGTGTCCCAACGAAACTACAAGTTAAGAAGCAACATGATAGTAAAGATGTAAATAGTGAAGCATTTACCTGGTATGCTCATAATAGATCCAAATGATAACGAAAGAATCCCACATCGGGTCCGGTGTGAGTCCTTGTGCGTCGCGCAAATGTCCATCGAGAATTCGAGATCCATATGGAACCTCTAGAGGGGGATTGATTGAAGGTGCAACAACACACGTCCAACAGTTCTCATTGTTGCCCCATGAGAATGTGCTCCCAAGCCCAAAGCTATGAGAATGTAGTACTTCGTACGAAGTAATTACAGTACTATAGTTAAAAATACACAGTTGTCCCAAGACTCCCAACCACAAATTTACCTCGTTATTATCAGCCCTCAACCTTTAGCTTTCTTCTTCTTTCTCTCTCTATTTCTCTATCATGCATTCATGCGGTTCCTACAGCTTGCTACACGCCAACAACAATGGAGTCTGCCACAAAACTCTAACCCACTCACGGTTTCAAGCTTTTTTTTTGGCGATTCAGTTGTGTATCAGGAAAACTCCATCCCACTCACGTTTTTTTATTTAATTGTAAGTCATTTAACTTTAAAAGGTTTAGGCTTATTTTGAAATCAGAGAAAAAAAAAAAGAATTCTGTTACCCGACTTCAAAAGGCGCATGAGGCACGCGAGGCGCATGAGGTGCGTGTGAGGCTCGCTTTTTTGACCGCTTTTATGTATTCGCTGCGCCTAGACTATTGAGGCGTTTTGGCTGGCGCCTCATTGCGCCCTGCGCCTAGGCGTGCGTGAGGAGCGCTTTTTAAAACAAAGGTCTGTACAGATAGCCTAGGGCTGCGAAACCCCAGCTGTATCCGGCAATGCCCTCCCAAGGCGCATCAAGCAACGTCAAGTACAAAATTTGTACTTGACTACCTGTCTTGTCGGCAAACAAGACCGCAACAAGCAAGTAAAATAAATACGCTTTAGCGTACCTCTCTATAGTGACTTCATCAACACCTTCAGGGAGGTGCGAGAAGTTTTGCGCTAACCATGTAACGTGCAACCCACTCCCTCGGGCTATGTCTGCTAGAGGTCGCACTCCAAGTACCGTCTCGGCCAAATCTTGCCAACTACTTAGCTGGCGTCCAACAATACATGAATTGCGTTTAGGTGCAACAATACAACTACAATATATAATGTAGTATAATCGCATTCGTTGTACGTAAGGAATATTTTGTGCGTCTATCTCCCATGGTACGGAGTCGGGATGCCTGCAATATATAATGTCTGTGTCGGAGACCTATAGCAGGAAACACAACATAATGAGATATTGACCATTTTGGAATAAACTATTCATCAAATGAACCTGGGCATCCCATAGCGCACTACTCCGATAAGTTTCCTGCATATGCAAGACACTAGGATCGTGGGGTCCTAAAGCTACTGGATCCATCTCTACTACTGTTTTATTAAGTATTAGTTTATATTTATAATACTAAAGTATATGTTTATAATATAAAATTCATGTTTATGTTTATGTTTATAAGACATATTATTATTGTTTATAATACAAAGTATATGGAGTATAATGTTTATAATGTTAATGTAAAGTGTATAATGTAGTATTACCTTGATGCGCAAGTTCTAGTGTTTTGACCTTCACTCCCACAACGACAAGTATTGCGTTTTCTTTTGAGTGTTTCTAGTGATAATCTTTGTGACATGTGAGGTGTACATGTGTTCTCTGATTGAAGTAAACATTCACAACTTGATTGCCTAAGGGTACCTCTTGTACGTATAACTTCAAAGAGGGAATAAGTACTCTTAGGCAATCACTTGATTGGTATACATATAACTTGATTGGAAGTAATGTAACATTCACAACATTGCTACCACTTGCTCGATTTGAACCATTCCAAAAGCATGCAATAGTCACACGAAATGATGTCATTTCTACATGAATACATATGAAATCAACATCATCACCAAGTCCATTCACGAAAATAAGGTGAAACGCAAACAACTACAGCATTGTAAATCATAGTTTAAACCCTACATATTAAACGTACTTATAGGTAGTACATTTACCGAATTAACTTAAAAATACTTTAAACCAGTACAATAAGTATAACATTACATAAGTAAACAAAAATTATCCACAATACTTAAACCCTAAAATAACATTACAAACAACATTCACAAGTATAACATTATAATAATTTTAACATTATAGCAATATAACATTATGCATAAAATAAGATTAAACAAAAATTAAACAAAAAACATCCATAAAAGTTAACTAAGGTAATCATAATAAACAACCACACTCAAAAAGATGCACAAATAAGTAAAAATCCAATCATACATACCTTAATGAAGTTAATGTATAATTTTTGTCTAATTTTGCTTAATTTTTGTTTAATCTTATTTTATGCATAAACATAAACATGAATTTTGTATTATAAACATATACTTTAATATTATAAGCATAAACGAATACTTATTACAACAGTTTTAGAGATGGATCCAGCAGCTCCAGGACCCCACGATCCTAGTGTCCTGCATATGCAGGACAATCATCGGAGTAGTGCGCTATGGGATGTCTACGTTAGTTCATTTGATGAATATTTTATTCTAATATGGTCAATATCTCATTATGTTGTGTTTGCTGCTACAGGTTTCCGATATAGACACTCTATATTGTAGGCACCCCGACTCCGTACCATGGGAAATAGATGCACGGATTATTCCTTACGTATGAGCGCAGTTATACGACTTCCACCTCATCGCATACAGTATGGTGGATCGTGAGTTGGATACCGCTCTGGTGGAGCGATGGCGTCAAGAGACGCACATATTCCACCTTCCTTTAGGTGAGACTACCATCACTCTCCTTGATGTAGCTGTATTGACACAACTTTTCATCAATGGACATGCCGTGTGTACTGTTGGACACCAGCTAAATAGCTAGCGAGATTTAGTCGAGAGGGTACTTGGAGTGTGACCTCCGGCGGCCATAGCCCGAGGGAGTGAGTTGCGCGTTGCATGGTCAGCGCAGAACTTCTCGCACCTCCCTGAAAGTGTTGATGAGGTCACTATAGAGAGGTATGCTAAGGCGTATATATTTTACTTGGTGGGTTCTTGTTTGCCGACAAGACTAGTAGTTAAGTACATATTCTGTACTTGACGTTGCTTGATGCACCTTGGGAGCACATTGCCGGATACAACTTGGGTTTGGCAGCCCTAGGCTATCTGTACAGACGGCTTTGCGGTGTTCCACGGAGGAACATAAAAGAGATTGTTGGACCACTAGTTATACTCCAGGTAATTTAAACTTACAAATTATGATTGTTTTGTTTCGCAATAAGTTTGGATTTCTACATTTACTTATTCATGTATAATTGTCATAACTTTGGGCTTGGGAGCACATTCTCATTAGGAAACCAATGAGAACTGTTAGACGTGGTGCTGTTGCACCTCCAATCAATCCCCCTCCAAAGGTTTCATATGGATCTCGATGGACATTTGCGCGACGCACAAGGACTCATACTTGATCCGGTGTGGGATTCTTTCGTGATCATTTGGATCTTTTACAAGCAGACCAGGTAAATGCTTTACTATTTAACATCTTTACTATCATGTAGCGTAATTTATTAATTGCTTCTTAACTTGTAGTATCGTTGGGACTCGTGTCTCGCTGAGGCATATGCTGCGGTGCCTCAACACTCAAGCATAATGTCGGGTGCGTGGAGAGGCTTTGTACCATTGATTTGCTTTGATATAGTCGAAATACATCTTCCTGAGCGCGTAATGCGTCAATATGGAATGGTACAGGGCATCTCGCCGCCCTGCGACACAGAGGTTGAGCTAAATCTCACCTCACGTAAGGGTGAGGGGGTGAAGAACTGGAGTACGGTCAACGGGCGATATATTGCTTGTTGGGATCTTCGCTTGGAGCTGCTTGCCTAAGGTGTGTCGATCAATGTAGCTGGCGCAGTAACCACTCCAGATTACATGCCGTGGTTCCTCTCCATCACTAGTTAGAGGATGATATCACGAGGTATCATTGCCACCACTCAGTACGCACCGGCCGCACTAACGATGACACAATTTGTAAGTATTTTCGATATTGTTTAATTTTACCTACAACTCATAATATAAAAATATTCTAACTTTTAAATGATTGCAGGCACAACGCGTGACAGCTGTGATTAGCTCTACCCACGTGGAGCCTGTGCGCGAAGTAGCCCAGAGGATACTCTTAGGGACGCAGTTCCAACACTTCACTCCCAAAGTGTCTGAGACGACACAACCATCTACAGACGTCCAAAGATTGCCTTCTCCTGACGTAAATCTGGAGGAGATTGTTGTGACGTACCCCCACGAGGGAGCGAGGTCTTCTCAATATCAATCACCTCTTCTCCATGATCGTCATAGGTTCGCCTCTAACTATCGTAAGAGGCGTTGGAGACCTTTGTATTTTGAACATTTGAACAATATTGACATTTGTATATACTCCTGACGTAAATCTTGAGGAGATTGTTGTGACGTATATATATATATATATATATATATATATATATATATATATATATATATATATATATATATATATATATATATATAATATTTATTATGTTTATTATATACCTAATGTTTGTATACATTTGTTTTATATATATATATATAATATTTATTATGTTTATTATATACCTAATGTTTGTATACATTTGTTATATATATATATATATATATATATATATATATATATATATATATATATATATATATATATATATATATATATATATTAGTAACAGTGAACAAATACCTTGACTTTTTTTGACTAAGCTTTTTTGTTCGCTGTTAATAAACAACAAACAAGCCGAACCTCTGCATTGAGAAAAGGCTTCTTATCTTGGATTTTGAAACTTTGGCTATAATGTGTTTTTTTTATTTTTTATTTTTTGCTTATTTGTTTCAATTTTTCTTAGATAGTTTGAGTTGTAATTGGCCTATTAACTCAACCTGTTAGAGTACTGTGCACTTGCGTAGAGAATGTAGGTTCAACTCCTACATAGGCTATTTTCTTGTTTATGTACATTTCTCATCACTTGTCATCTATCATTTTTATAAAGTTTTAATTTTATAGAATAATGGACAAAGAGTTATTTGTATCTTTTATTGGAACAAAATATACTGATAACAGTTATTTGTATCTTTTTTTGAAACAAAAGAATAAAAAAAGGTTATTTGTATCCTTTGATTCAAATAAACAATACAATTAAACCTTTTTGTGTTTTCCTTTTTGAATTAAAAATACAAATAACTGTTATTTGTATTTTTGATTTATAACACATTCAAATAATATTTCAAATCAAAGATACAAATAACTATTTTTTCTATTTGCTATTTTTTTTTTTTGTTTTTGCTATCAACATTCAAAGTTTTCTTCTTTTGATTATAAATTTTTATAAGAGTTGTAGTTATCTAAAACTAAATGTATATACTTGATGTTGACCAAGCCTACTTAATCATACTCAATCCCTTTTGGTAAATTCAATTTAAATAATATAAATTCATCACCAACCGTTTTTTTTTCTACACTATTCTTCATTATTACTATTTAAAAACGAAAGTCTTTAATGTAAGCGTTTATCAATTTTACTATTATTAAATTCTTTACAAATATCATACTAATTATAAAATAATCTTTAATTCATCGTCTTTTAACTATGGGGACTAACTTTGTTCAAAAGAAGACCTTCAACAATCTAAAAAAGAAGACCTTTAACAGCTAAAAGCATCTTATTCTAATCAATCAATAAACCTAATCAAAAGAATAAAAATCATTATGAATGTGAAATATGTATTTTATAGTACCTCAAAATATCAATAGTACGTTTTAACCCAAAATTGATCCTCCAAAACAAATTATATCTAGTTAAAGAAATAATAGCAGCACTATTGAAATACAAAATAAGCGTAGAGTATACATGATCAACAACATGAGAATATCATAAAACTATCAAAATTATCCTTTTTTTTTTAATAAATCAAAACATATCTTTAACATCAGCCCGTCTTCTATGAAACCGTCTCACACTGAGACGACCTTAAAATAAGAAGCTAATAAGCTAAAAGTTTGTATATTGGGCTATGTAACTCAAACATAAGGCATGTCTTACGGTAAAACCGTCTCATACAAGAATTTGTGCTTTAGCATAGCCCATAATTCCGATTACAAGTCAGCATATGAGATAATGCTTTATGACTACGTCTTCATTTGTAACCTATATATATATAAAAAGGATATTAAAAATAATACGTATAATTTTTCTCTCCGTTTACTTAATTCTACTTTTATTTCACTAATTTTTAAATGAGACGGTTTTATAACGAGATTATCTCTATGGGGCTGGCCCATGTACACTTAGTGTATTAAAGTGCTCACATACACTTCTAAGATGATGAATTAAAATGGGTTAATTACATGGCGAGACAATTTCATACAAGACAAGTTGTATTTATTTTAGTCTGTCACAATGGACTTGCTTCAATTCTATTTGGATTGGGCCTTACCACTTTTTTTTTTTTTTTTTTTTTTGAATATGGGCCTTACCACTTTTATTCTCTACATTCTCTTATTTTAAAATATCACACTACTTTAGTTTATTATACCTAATTTTTCAGTCTGTCTTGCATGAGACCGGCTCACCGTGAGATGAGTTCATATAAATAGTTTATTATGCTAAAAATTTCTATTATTAGGCTATTTAACATAAGTATAGGGCGCGTCTTTTGGTAAGACGGTCTCATACAAAAATTCGTATAACTTTTTAATCATCGTGCATGCTATTTGACAATAAGGCTAAATGACCGAAACAAACAATATAAGTTTATGGTCTTCCAAACGTCTAACTACCTTGAAAAAAGATAGACGAGTTACAAATTCTACCACATAAAATGAAGGGACCATGTGTCGAATTTAGAGGGAGTAAAAAAAGATAATGGGATAAGAAATGAAAACCTAACATGCTAGTCCCTTCTTGGGGAGACATGTCATGCCAATTGGAGAAATAAACAAACAATTTGGAACACTCAAGTTTATTTCATAAAATCATGGATCCAAACTTACCCTCAAACATCAAATCAATACTATGATATACCCTTAAAGTGCTAAGTATCCATAATCCAATGGATAGATCGTATCTTGATATTGTGATATGGGAAATATATCATACTTCATACTATAACAAAACCTTGTTATCGTAAGAATATTTCTTAGACAAGAAGGTCCTATAGTAATGTGCCAAATGAAAGTTGTCTAATATTTTGGTACAGTCTCTCAGATCGATTTATAAATCTCTTTTATAATGACCATAAATAAAAAAGGCTTAGTGTCAATTTCTAATATTTTGGTACAGTCTCTCAGATCGGTTTATAAATATATCATACTTAACTGGGAAATACTCTGTTATCCCCAACGGTATAAGGAGTTTTCAAAAGGGCTTAGTGTCAATGAACACCATATGTAAATTCTTCTTCCTTTCGCTCCTTATATTTTGTCATTTTAAGAAGTTTTTACCTAAATATATTGTTAGTCCACAAAACTATAAATTTGTCCTTAATGGATTTTTCATTAGATCATGATTTTTGCTTGATTTTGGGATTTATCAAATGCTCTATTTTCTTTTAAGAAAGTTTTCAAAATTTGTCTCCCTCCTCTCGTCATCTTTTCTATCATTGTTATCATTTTGCTATTTTTCTTTCATTTCCATCATCAAACATCTCTACTTTCTTTATATTTTTAAAGCTCAAACTTTTGTCATTATTATAGAACTCAATTTGGGGCATAAGAATTCCTGTGCTCCAAAAATGGCATATGAAAAAATAGGAATTCTTTATTACATTTAAACTTTCATGAATATGAACGGGCTAGGCTTAAGAAAATATGGACCTCATCAGATATGAGCCTTTAAACTTAATATGTGTTTTACATGGGCTGGGCTTGAAAGCCCGATCTTGCCAAATCCGACCGTTTTTATTAATAGAAATTGTTATAATCCTCATTGATCAATTTAAAATAATTAATTTATCATTTATGATAATGAAATTGTAGGACACAAATTCTTACTTGAGACCGTCTATACAATAGACGTCTCAAGTTTGGGCTGACCCAATTTATAATTTTTTTAAAAAAAAAACTGATTAGTGGTTTTGTAAGTTAAAAGGGAGATATGAGTTGGGCTCTTGAGAGGCGTCTATACTATAGACGGTCTCTCAAGAGAGGACCTGATTGTAGAAACTTGTTTAAATGCCCGTGCAATGCACGAAGTTTAATATAGAGACTTACAAAAATAAAATTTGCGATGAATAATGCAAGAAAAAAACTCTTTTTAAAAAGAAAAGTATGTAAATACTACATGTTTAAACAAATATTGTTCACTTGCGTATAAAATATTTTTTTGAAACAATAAATTTCTTAAAGATTTTTATTTTGCTATCAAACTCCTCCAACCTTTGTTCGTATCAAGGTGAGAAAATGTGGAAAAATTAAGGTTAAGATAAGGTCTTCAATTCTAAGTTACTTATACCTCCCTTCCTAAACACTAAACACTAACACAACACATTTAGTTTTAAATTTATTGAGGAAAATAAATTTCCACTCAATTAATTATGACCTACTAAAAATACTTACCTAATTTAACAATAAATTTATTTAAAAAAAATAAATTCTCACACTATGAATTATAGTCCTATTAAATTGATACATTTGGCAAAACTATAAAAAGTCGTGATGTGTTATTTTCCAGCTCTTTTCAGTATTTATGATATAATGATATGATTCTAAGTTAGATATATAGAATTGCTATAATAACTTATATAAATACTTTACGTAATTTAGCTTTAATTTTAAAAAATAAAAATCTAAATTAGGTAAATATTGTCATGTAATTAATTATCATTCACTAAATAATTTCATTTGTCGAGGCTCTTAAGGATGACATTTGTCATTTTCTAGCATTTTTTATGAGTATTTATGATATGATGACATGATTCTATTTTTGATATAAAAATTCACTATAAATTTCATTTGTCGAGACTCTTAAGGATGACATTTGTCATTTTCTAGCATTTTTTATGAGTAATTATGATATATATGATGACATTATCATTTATAGTAATTAAATTGATGTTCCTAACAAAGGCTCGTTTCCGACTCTTTTCATAGCCCACATCATTTTAATTGTAGTAGTGCCCGTTTTTGTCTCAGTCTATTAATATTCAATCCGCTCCTTATAAAACCCTTCTAAAAACGGGCCGAATAAGGACTCAAAATGTAGGCCGGACCCGTTAAATACCCGTACACATTAATAAGCTTATAGAGACGGTGGAGTATATATAATATCTATCTTTATTCAAAAAATGAACATTATCTAAAATATTATAACTTGAGATGGAAGATGAGCAAAGCCCAAATTGTATTGTGGCAAATATACTAACACATCGACAATTATCTATGGTCAACATATGCCACTTGCTTCTTACAAGGTGGACAAGAGCTATAAGACTATGTCCTTAATATATTATTTCCCACAAAACTCTGCCAAAAGAGCCAAAAACACTTTGTATGTGTGGGTGTTTTCTCCCTCTCACACTGACACCATGATGGTTGTTAGCTATCTACCTACAAGTTTGTGGCTTGGGTGATCATGATGTTGTAAATTTAAGATAAGGAGACAAATTAAAAGGAGTTGGAAAAGAAAAAAAAAGTTAATAGGAGTAAAAGAAGAAACAATGGAGTTTAATTCTAAAGGGTAGCCATGTGAGAGGAATGATGGTGCTAAATGGTTATTGTCTTTGAGTGCATCTTGTGCTTGCTCTTTCTTATATAACCACTAATTTACCCACAAACAAGGACAAAGTGTTTGCTTAATAGTGACCCCTAAACTCTTCCTAGAGCCACTAGTTTGGTCCCTAACTATCCTCCATACCTTGTTTTAAGACATGCATGCTATAAAATGTACACATGATTATGATTTTGCTTAGTGAACATAATCACTACAAGATTATATTAATGATATTCTTTGATTGTTCCTAGTTGTTGTGTAACATATCATGGGGCCTCAATCACAGCTTAACCATTTAGTTGAGCTGATTTCTTGACATGGTATCATAAGCCAACATGACTATAGGTTCGAATCTTAACCACCCTTATTAGAAGAGCTCTAGTGTGATGACCAACATATATATATATATATATATATATATATATATATATATATATATATATATATATATATATATATATATATATATATATATGAATATATATCATGGAAGCTCAACTATCTGCTTAAGTTTTTGGTTGAGTGGGTTCCTTGACAACTAACTGGTTATACATAATACATAGAAGTATTATCTCTACTTTCTAAGTTGCTTAGCATGAAACTCGAGGCGCTTTTTAAGTTCTATTAATGATGATTGACCCAAAAGGGAAGATTAAACTTGGAGCCATGATTAGGTTACTTACATGAATGTACTTTCTCTTTGAGTTTAAGTATGATAATTGTACTTAATAAACAAAACCACATAATGGGTAAAGGTTAGAATAACAATATAATGAGTACCCTTTTTGTAGGAAGACATGCAAGTTATAGGGTAGGCTTTTTTCTAAATGGGATACATCAATTTTATACCTCAAAATTTGATGATTGGAGAGTGAATTATGCAAAAGAGCTAAGTATCACACGGTTGCCACGATTATTCAAGGTGTATTTGTCATTTATAATATAAATATATTTTAAAAATTAATTAATTAAAGGTTCTTTTTAAGCAATATTGAAGGTCAAGAGTGGTCCTTGCAATTGTGCACAACCTTTTCAAAACACAATTGCACTAGTTTAAGGATAAACTTGATAACCAATGGTACATAGACATGGGTGCCTTTTATTTTTTAAAAAAATGTCTACAATTGTAAAGTAGGTATTGCTTCCAATTATTAATTTAGTTATGATAACTCACTTTGGGTTTAATATATTCATTGCAAGAAGATATTACCAAAATTAAGGTTATACAAAGGGTTATGTCATCATTAGGGTTTACTATAGTTTGAGCAATTTATTGATACTATTACAGTACATTTGTACAGAAACTCGTGTAATGCACAAAGTTATTAGTATAAAACTATACATAAATATTAATTTTAGATAGAGGAGTAATCACATTTTATCAGTTTAAAATTATAATATTTGTTATAAAATAGATAGAGAATTTTAGAAAATATAGTGCTTTGAATGAAGATAAGTTCATTTTTTATTAAAAGTTTGATTAAAGTTCACATACTTAATAAGGAAAATCTAGATAATCTTCCAACAACGTTATCATCATGATTCTTTGTCATACTCAATTTTTTTATTATCATGAATCTTTATTTCTTGATGAAATATTTTAAAAATTAATAATTTAATATAGAAACTTAATTAATTAGCAAATACTTTAACATAAAAACGCACATATATATCTAAGAAACTTTAGAAAATCATATGTAGCTTTTCAATTTAAAAATATAAAATTTCAAGAAAAATTTAAAAGAACATATCTAATTGCGATATACTACTCATATAATAAGGAATAAGTTGATATTAACATTGGTAATAATTATATTATAGGACAAATCACTATGATTTTTCTTGAGTTATACTCATTTAGTTTAATTTTATTTAGTTTCACATTAAATTAATTGGATTTAGTTCGTTTAATTCAAGACATCAACAAAACTTTCAAATCTCATTTCTCTTGAAATAATTCAGTTGAATTTCATTTGATTATGTTCGATTCAGTTTAATCTTTTTCCGCTTATCTTGTAATTTGGTTCGTTTCAATTTCAATCTCCTCAATCCAGTTCAATACCTCACTTTTAACCACACATTTTCACCGTTTTGTTTTGCAGTTAATTCAGTTTTCAATAGAATTCAATTCAATTAATAAATTATAATATTATAGAAAATTGAATTTAGTTCATATAGAGTATACTTGGTGGAAAATTTGTAACTTTTCTATTCACGTACAGTTCTTTTATAGTGTTGTATAATAATATGATACTTAAATAATAATTGATGTAATAATTTGAATATCACATTCTCACATATTAACCTTTAAAAATACTGTTTTTGGCAAAATTCAATCGTCATGTGAAATTTTAAAGTTCTTTTATGGTATTGTAATAATTGTATGATGGTAAAACTCCATAAAATCACCAAAATGTAGAATTCTTCAGTTCTTTTATAGTTTGTATGATTATAATGTATGTATGATATGATTGTATGATTATATGATTTGATCTAATAAAGTTTTTTAAAACTTACATATATTACTTAAATAGTAATTAATGTAATAAAATTTAGATAAATTACCTAAAATAATTAAATATTTTCATGATTTTTCTACAATAATCACTCCTATTGATTAAACATGAATAATTCCAACTTTAAAGTAAACTTGAGTAACCCGATGAACTGCTTGTAGGTAATTTATCAAAAAAGTAAATTGAAAATTAATGTAACATTAGAGAAAAATTTTGAAATTTATTTTTAAGAATTCTGAATAATAAAAAAATTCATAATCTCTTTTACATTTTATCTAACATTGTTTTGACATTTTATTTTAATTTGTCTTTCTTTTTAAAAAACAAACGTGTTATAGCAAGTTATTCTGTTACCGGGTTTACTCTAGAAAAATACCTTTCAAAGTTGGAATTATTCATGGTTAATCAATATGTGCGATTATTGTAAAAAATCATGAAAAGGTTGGGTTATTTTAGGTATTTTCCTAAAATCTTTTGAATATCATCACACAATTACATTTTAAGCTAAAAAAAATACTATATCTAGAAAAACTCTACACAATCGCCATGTGAAATTTTCCATCTCTTTTATAGTATTATATAATATGATATAATTTGATATTGCCGCGTAGAGTACCCTTGATTATCTCCTTAATCAAATGGATTACATTATTTTGTATTGTAATTCTTCCCTAAATGATACAATATTCTTGACTAAGTAAAGTATTCTATTCTAATTTATGTTTCCTTAATCTAAAAGTTTGAAGACAAACATAGGCAGAATGGTTATGAACATTATGGTATGTGTAAAATCAAATGTAATGTTCGTAAAGACAAGTTTTAGTTTAGTGTAGGTGTTCGTGTTTTGATGTGGTCGGATGGTTAGTTCCATTATCCATTGGTTGTGTTTATAAGGTTTTTAGTTAATAATTCTTTTATTGAGTGGACATAATGTTTTCAATTACTTAATTGATGAGATATATATTTTCCGAAACTATAAAATCATTATTATAGGGCACAATGGCCTTATATGTCTCCTCTTAAGCTCACAAGTGGTGGGAGTGGAAGAATAGAACTGTACGTATGATTGTTTTTTTATGACGATTTTTTTAAGGGCAATAGTCAAGCTACATAAGAGGCCGGACGCCGAAATGGGAGTGGAAGAATAGAACTGTGTTGTTTTTTAAGGAGTATATATATATATATATATATATATATATATATATATATATATATATATATCACTACAACATAATTTGCTTTTAGTGGGATATATTTAGCGACATTTAATTTAAATGTCACTATTTCAAATTTCTTATAGTGTATGTAGAGGTTTTTATGACATTTATTGGACCCTTTAGCAGCATATTGAAAAGTCACACTAAAGCTTTTAGCGACATAGGATCTAGTGACATTTCTCACAAATGCCACTATAAACTATAGTGACAATTACAAATGCCACTAAAGACCAAATTAAGTGTCGCTAAATCACTTTATGGTAGAACTTAAAATAAAAACCAATAATTATTACACTAAAAATATGAATTAGTGACTTTTTTTTAATGCCACTAAATCCAATGTCGCAATAAGCTAAATTTGTTGTAGTGTATATATATAGTCCTTCTCACCCTTCTCAATTTCAACACCCTTCTCATTAGATCACTAAAAAAATGTCCAATTTACTTTAGATATCAAATTATTCTCATTTATTAAATATCATCATATTAATATTTAGTGACACTTATAATAAGTGCCATAAATTAAAATTGAAATATTAGAATAATACTTTAAGAATGATGATATTTTGACGAAGTGTCAAAAATATTGCGCCACAATTGAATATTTTTGGTAGTGATATATATATATATATATATATATATATATATATATATATATATATATATATATATATATAATATATATATATATATATATATATATATATATATATATATATATAATTTAAAGAGTACAAAAATTACTATAGTTGGATGGTTGGAGTAACATATTTGTAACATAAGTTTAAGAGATAAAATCCTAATTTAAACTATAATGTTTTGGTAAACTAATAAATTTTTATTATAATGTAATTACTCTTAATCTTTAATAATTTTACATTCATGCTTTTTAATTTTTAGTGTATGTGTTTATATATTTACTATCTTAATTTTAATAGCGTTTTTTAGACTTACTAGACGAATATGTGGAGATAAAAACTCCTGGTGTTCTCAAAAGGAATAATTATTGTAGGGAAGCTTCAATTCCATTGGTAAGCTATAATTCAAGTTCATTTCAATATACATAATTTAAAAATTTTCACAATTAAACTAGTTTTTATATAGTAAATAACTAGATAATTCTCGTGCGATTCACAGTTTTTTTCATTTTATTTTTTTTAATTTTAAAAAAATAAATTGTAAATTATTGGTTATTGTTTTTCAATGAATTAATAATTGCATACAATAGTTATATTTGATTCTTTTTTATGGCCTACTTCTACATCATTTTTACTTTGCAATGTAAAAATGATAATAGTATTAAATTTATAGATTTATTATTGTTAGGATAATATTTATTAGTATAAAATGTATAGATTTATTATTTATGTCGTACATTATTTTATTTTGTAATGTAAAAATAAAAGGTCAAAATTCAAATACCCATTGTAATTCCAATTCACTTTGTTTATAACTTTTTTACGTTGATTCCATTTCATTTCGTCAAAATTCAAATGTATAGATTTAGGCATTATTAAAAAAATTAACCAAATCCAATGTCTTGATTATTATGCTAATTATGTGTTCATTAGGATTAATTAATATATATTAAGATGAGATCATCATCTAATATTGGAGGGAAAACTTTACTACACAAGGTGACACTTCATAAGTTTGGGGGTCAAATGATGTCAGCATCTTTTGTTTTGGTTATAGGTATAAATTTGTTAGTATATCGACTATTTGGCCCTCTAATTCTAAATCCTAACTTCGCCCCTATTTATGGATATGGGTTGTCATCTTTTTTTCCCTTCCCAGAGCCTGATCATAGTTTCTTAAGAGCGGAAGACAGGGTGCAATTAGCATGATTATAATGCTTTGATCATTTTTTTATATATTATTGGTGATTTAACAGTTTTAGCAACTAGCTTATATGGAGTGTAACGATCAATCTTTTAAGAGTCCGTCTATATGAGAGACGTCTTTCTAGTCTAGTTCATTAAAGCTTAATGCATACTTGTACTTAACATTTATTTTATGGGCCAACCCAATCAGAAATGGTTTCTTAAAGAGACCATCTCTCACAAGAATTTGTGGTAGAGTAAAAGTATAATGATTTTTGTAATATACTATTAATTTATTCATGGTTTGCTTTAATTAGCTTTCGAACACTTTATATATACTCAAAATCATTACAATTGTTGATTAAATTAATTCATCACACAAATTTTTTTAAATTAATTATTAACTTTTAGTTTTTCTTATTGGTGTGAAACAACTTTTATTATTCTATTTTCTTAGGTCATTTCACTAAACTTGTACTTATAATGTTTCAACACTATGATCACTCAAAATATACACAAAGTCTCTTGGTTTTTAACAAGGAGTTGTTTCAACATTGGACTCAAGCTACGTACTTACTGCTCTTGTAGCTTTTTATTGTTCCTAATTTGATCAAATCTTTAAAACTCTTGTGGAAAATCGGGAACAAAAACGATCACAATATTTTTAATTTAAGCATTTGCTTATTAAATTGAGGCTAGACTTATTCTATCAGCATATAATCAACGTGGTAATGTAACTTAAAAAAATCCATACGATAATCCTGAGATTTACCAAATTGTTCTGGAGTAACCTTTTTACAAATAAACAAAAACTAATTCAAAGCTTAAAGCTATTATGAGCCTATTTGTGTGACTCACCATTTCGAATTCCATCAGTTTCAACCTTTTCCTCCAAAGTATAAATCCTAACTCTACCATCTTTTATCCAAATCACATTTGAATTTGGGTGAAAAAATGTGATTTTGATGAAAGATGATAGAGTTAGAGTTTATGTTTTGGGGGAAAAAATTGAAACTAACGGAATGTGAAATGGTGAGTCGCATAAATAGGCGCGCGTGCTTCGAAATTAATGTGTGTTAACGTTTTATGTGCAAAAAGGTCACGGTGGAACAATTTGGTAAACCTCAAGGTTACTGCGTGAATTTTTTTAAAATTTTGATTACCACATGAAAAACCTAAAACCTTAGGGTCACCATGTGAAATTTTGCAATAGAGTATTAGATTACATACGTTAACATTGATAAAGTTTAGTCTGTTTACAAGACCTCAATATTTTAAACAATAAAAAATAAACATAAATACAAATTTTTATTAAATGTAATATAAATTAGTACCAAAGGTCAATTGATGGTAACACCTCCATGCACCACGACCATAGGAATATAGCTCTGCCTATGAAAACACAAATACATAGTATAGAACATATAATGAATAGTACTCTTTCCTATTTCAAAATTGCCCCATTAGCTGCATACTAAAACATGATCCCACTACTTTTTTAGACATTGTATCAATATTTTTTAATGATATTTATTTTAGATATCTCAATTTTAAATTTCTAATACTGAATTTAGCGATATTTGTTAGATTTTTATCAGCATAATAAAAAAATCTTACTAAAACCTTTTGTGATATATAATCTAGTGAGATTTCTAAGGCTGGTAAAAGTTGACCTGACCTGCTAACCCAATCTGAACCTAACCCGAAATAAGTGACTTTGGGTTTAGACTTTTGATCCAATTAATTAAATGGGTCGACCCGACATGATCTGTTTATTAAATGGGTTAAAATAAACCCTATATAACCGATTTAATTAAATGTGTTAATTTTGAGTTAAATCAATAAGTATAAGCTAAACTCACTTCATTTATTATTTTCTTATTATTCATAGCAAATACAACATAAACAACAAATAAAACATAAAGTTAAAATTAAATCCTAAAAAATTAGATTTAATCAACGTAAAAAAACCTTAAAACGAAAACAAAAAAAATTATAAACGGGTTATGTGGGTCGAAATCAGGTCAACCTGATTTGTTGCAGGTCAAGTCAAGGATGTGATTTTCGACCCAATTAACTAAATGGGTTGGGTTTGGGTCAAGGGTTTTCTGACCTGTTTATATACGACCCGAACCCAAACTCGGTCCAACCTGACTTGTTTGCAGGTCTAGACGTTTCTCAAAAATGTTAATATAAATTGTAGTAACAATTACATATGTTAATAAAAATCAAATAAAATGTCACTACATAACTTATAGTGCAACTTAAAAAAATCAATAATTATTTTATAAAAAAGTATAAATCACTAACCATATGTCGCGAAAAGTTAACTTTATTGTAATGATATTCTATAACGACAACAGAGCCACATAGGGGTGTTATAGTATACGAGTATATGGCAAATGTTATAATCTACATAGTAAAACTTAGTTATTTAATGAGATGTTTGTAGTTTGGATAGCAGCTTACATGAGCTTCAATCATAAGGACAATGATCATATAGCCAGGTTGGGTGTGACTACAATGCTATCCCCTTGCTTGCTGTCTATACTGTTGAAATCATAATCATAATTATATTTAGACCAACTCATAAAAACTCAAAGAACCGGGAATATATTTTTTTTTAGTTAAATTGGAAACCCACAAAAATTCTTTTTTTTTTTTAAAACAAAACAAACGGATCAAATTACAAAATAGTTGAGGAATAACTATGGCAGCTGAAACCTCAGAGCTTGGGTGAGGTAACGGCAAGAGCGCCGTCGAGCATGAAAAAATGTTTACATCCTAGCCTGAAGACCGTGGCCCAATCGTTTGGACACGGTATACCCGTGGGCTTTGGCCCACAAACCCACGGGTCAAGAGCGTTGACTTGCACATTCACTTGGTGAGGTTTATTATTTCCCAAAACCATATGATAGTAGGAACGAAGATTAGTCCATCCAATATATATGCAAGTCCACAACTCACTATTTTATCGATGTGAGATCTTGTCTCACATGTAAAGTATTTCCAACACAAACCATAAAGACAAAGGTCATATTAAGAAATATCAAGTCTAGTGATAGTCGGTAAGCTAATGATAAATAGTTAAATTATCAAGTAATTTTCCACTACTAGCACTAAGTTATTAGACTTAGTATCTATCATGTGTACATTTGTAAAATTGACATATAGGAAGCTATACCGGCTTTAACAAGAATATTCATGGTATTTTGAAGTCCATAAAAAAGTGTACAATAATCATATGGATCAAATATCATCAAGTCATAAACTTATCCTAGTCAAGAAATAAATGGTTGACATTTATATTCAAAAAGTTCTCAATGGAGCATTATTTTCCCCTTTTTGGGTTGAGAGCCGGTGGGTCTAGATATATACTCTCTCTTCCATTAAATTTAAAAACATTTTTCATTTTAACCTGTCTCTCTTAATATGAACAATGATATATCACTTTTTTTTAAATCTTATTGATAAATTTAAATATCTTTTAATTTCATCGAAATAATTTATTCTCTTTCTTTATTTATTACTATTTACTTAAAAATCATTTTCTTTCTCGTTGATTTAATTCTATAAGGACAAATGAGTATAATCCTTATGGATGCACTAATGAGAGGGCTTCTAGTCACAAAAGTACGAGGCAAGAAGAGTTTTTGTTTGTTTTTCCATTGATGAGAAGTCATGGTGGTGTACATTGCTTAGCCTTTTCAGTTTCACAGGATTATGGCCATTTTTTGTTTTCATTGCTTTTGCCATTTATGATTTATCCAAACAAATGATATACCAATTTGGTCACGGGAGGCAAGTCCAATTCTTATTAAAACAACTTTGAACTTTAAGGCTTATAGTAATTATTACGGCCATAAAAATTAATTATTTTTTTGTCGCTTATAATAACAACCGTGATAAAAAAAGTAATCATTGTAGATAAGTTGCCTCCTCTAGTCCTC
This sequence comes from Amaranthus cruentus, assembly GCA_019425755.1. Taxonomy (NCBI): domain Eukaryota; kingdom Viridiplantae; phylum Streptophyta; class Magnoliopsida; order Caryophyllales; family Amaranthaceae; genus Amaranthus; species Amaranthus cruentus. Next base: position 9,599,021 of record CM033464.1, read on the forward strand.
TCTGTAAAGAGAGTACGGGTATGGATTGTCCGTCACCTTCTCTCACCCAAATCCTGCTTCCAAGCGGGACTTTAGGTATAACGATGATGATGATGATTGTACATAAGTTGCAGGGTTTTGGTGACTTTGAACAAGTGACTTGTTTGACTTGCATTTTATCTTGACTTTTTTTTTAACTATATTTTTAAATTATTATTAAGAGTTTTGGCATTAACATTAACGCACTGAACATATACAACATGCTGGATACATGTGTAAGTGACCAAAAAATGGTTTTTTAATTAAGGTTTTGATGATTTTGAGTAGGGGTTAGACAAATAAGGGTTTTTCAAAGGTTTAAGCTTGATATTATGTAAAGGAGGGTTTGAGACGAATGTTTATGCTTAAGATTTTGGAAATGGAGCTCTCTAGAGATAGGATTTTGGTTTATGACGAATGTATTTGACCTAGAAAGAATGTTTATGTTTATGACTCATCATTATTACGCCCATAGAAAAAATATGATCAGAGTCTGAAGAGAAAAAAAAGAAAGGAGACAATTCAAATTCATAAAAGAAAATGTGGCTAAATAATTCCTCGATTTATGTTGCTCCATGACTTATGAATAGATGGATCAAATTAAATTCATGAGTAGATCCGGTCTTGTTGCTATAACTAGTTTTAAATGTTCTCCTTTTCAAAGTATAAATAATAATTAAAATGGAATTCGAGTAGGTTTTTAGTTTTTCATAAATATTTTAAAGAAAATTATGATAATAAATTATTTTTGTAGCATTTAGAATTGGTCATAGAAAGTATTGTGTAGTTAATTGAATACTTTATAGAACTTTTTTGCCACTTTCTCCGAGTTTAGATAAATTTATTAGTTGATTTGTTGAATCTTATCATCACCATCCTACCCAGTGTATCCCGCACATAGAAAGCTATGGATAGGGTTTGGGGAGGGAAGGACAGCGGCAACTCATACCCATAAAGGAGAGCGCAACCAAAAAAGAGTCCCCCGGCTCGACAAAAAAGAGAAGCCCCTGCGTCTTGGGGATAAAACGCAATATATACTATAAAAACGTAATACAATAAAACTAAAAGAGAACAATACAACCAATATAACTAAAAGAAATGGGAAAAGCAAGAGGACATGAACCCCAAAAGGAACCCTAAAAAAAATCAGAAGTCTAAGACATGGATAAGACGCCTCCAACTACCTCTATCCCTAGTCAGGTCCTTAGAGAGGTTTAACTCGTGCAAGTCAACTTTTATTTGCTCGACCCAAGTTCTCCTAAGTCTTCCTCCAGCCCTCTTACCCTCTACTATGATGTTTTCCACCCTTCTCACAAGGGCGTCGAAAGTCTTTTCCGACACATGACCAAACCATCTCAATCTGTTTTCGCGCATTTTCCTAGAAATAGGGGCAACCTCTAGTTTAACCCTAAACTCTTGGTTCCTAATTCGGTCCATCAATGTGCGCCCGCACATCCATCTCAGCATACTCATTTCTGTGACTTCCATCTTATGTTCTAAACTCTGCTTTACGGGCCAACATTCTGTCCCATATAACAAAGCGGGTCTTATTGCCACCCGGTAGAATTTTTCCTTTAGCTTACTTGGGCACTTCCTATCACAAAGCACCACTATGGTTGCTCGCCACTTAATCCAACCCCCTGGATACGATGATTCACATCTCCGTCAATCTCTTTATCTCTTTGAATGATCGATCCCAAATATTTATACTTGGTCGTACTTTTAACAACTTCTTCACCAATGGACACTTCTGGCTCGCCTACCGGTTATGTCCCACTAAAGTCACAACGCAAGTACTCGGTCTTCGTGCGACTAATGCGCAACCCCTTACCTTCTAAAGCTTCTCTCCACTCATCCAATTTATTACAAACCTCCTCTTTGGTTTCTGCCACCAGTATTATATTGTCCGCGAAAAGCATGCACCACGGAACCGTCTTCCGTATGGTTTTTGATTTCTCGTCCATAATGACCGCAAAAATGAAAGGACTTAGAGTCAATCCCTGATGTAGTCCCACTTTAACCGGAAAAGGTTCAGTTATCCCTACCGGTGTTTGAATGTTAGTCGAAACTTTGTCATACATATTCCGAATAGCCTCACTGTACACTGAGGAGATACCTTTGGCCTTGAGGCTATCCCAGATAACGCATCGTACGCTTTCTCCAAGTCTATAAACACCATGTGCAGATCTTTCTTCCGCTCATTATATTTTTCCATCAATCTTCTCAAAACATGAATAGCCTCCATGGTTGACCTTCCTGGCATAAAACCAATTGGTTCTCCCTAATCACCGCTTCCTGTCTTATCCTCTTTTCTATCACTCTTTCCCACAATTTCATAGTATGACTTAGTAGTTTGATACCTCTATAGTTCCCACACATTTGCGCATCGCCTTTGTTTTTATACAAGGGTATTAGAGTGTTGTTCCTCCATTCTTCTGGCATCTTACGCGTCCTCCGGATAACGTTAAAGAGGTTAGTCAGCCAAAGAATGCCCTCTTCTCCTAGGCCCCTCCACACCTCAATCGGTATGTTATCTGGCCCGACTGCCTTTGTTCTCCTATCTTTTTGAGAGCTTCCTTTACTTCCTCGATTGTAATATCACTCGTTGACCCATAATCTTGTTGTTTCTGGACGTGGGAAGCTTGGTTATCGTCCTCCTTAGGTCCCCTAGACTCGTTGAGTAGGTGAGAGAAATACTGGTGTCATCTGCTTTTAATGTCCTACTGTCTCAGGAGAACTCGCCCACCCTCATCTTTGATTTATTTTACCGCTTCTAAGTCTTGTCGCTGCCTGGCTCTAGTCCTTGCCAATTTAAAAATATCCTTCTCCCTCTCCTTGGTATCAAGCTTCAGATAGAAGTCCTCATAAGCGAAATTTTTCGCCTCTATAACCGCTTTCTTTGCCGCCCGTTTTGCTTCTTTGTATCTCTCTCTCATCTCTATCATGTCCTCCTCCTTCGTGCATGACATAAGCTCCCTAAATCTCTTGTTTTTGTCCTTTATCTTCTCCTTCACCTCTTTGTTCCACCACCACGCTTCTTTGAACACTTTATGTTTCCCCGACGACACCCCTAAGGTCTCTTTCGCCACCTTTCGTATGTTTTTTGCCATATTCACCCACATTTCATTTGCATCCTCCGACTGGCTTGGGAATCCCAATGAACTTATCTTGCTCGACAAGGTCGTGACCATATCTCCTTTGAGTCTCCCCCACATGGTCTGTCCTCTGAACTCGATCTTTTTCTCCACAATTTTCTTCCTCATCCTAAAGACCAGCACTAAAAGCCTGTGTTGGGTAGGCATCTCAGTGCCCAACACTACTTTACAATCCAAGCATGAGGCCCGGTCTCCCTTGCGCACTAAGAAATAGTTGATTTGTTGAACGTTTTAAATAATTCTATAGGAAATCCATTCAATAATCGTATTGAAGCAATAAGTCGAAATTTAAACTCGAGATGTTGTACTTGCCTCACTGTCTATGGTTTTGGTAGTTGTAGTATTCCATGCATTGAAACGCAAAACGCTAAATATGTCTCGTACAAATTTTGCATCGTATGGAAACTAACCAAAATTTACACATTGATACTTAAACATTTATTATGATAGGAAACTTGAATTTAACATTCATATTACAGTTACTTTTCCGATCAATGTATTTCGGCAATACCATAACCCTACCTTAGCATTTATTGTACCAAATTTTGTTTCCTAAATTTCTGAAACACTAACTTAATATTTCTTATTTCTCGTTTCATTTATGATATCGAATCATATTTTGTTTCATGTAACATCAATTCTATAAGTATATATTGAAGATTTTCTCTCAATGTTACAAATGCTATAAACACAATATTCATCATAGAAAATAGAAATCAAGAGTGACTTGCATTGAAATGGAGGCAATCTACTTTCACCTAACATATTAAAATTGGAAGGACAATATTGATACTATTGTTCAACATTAATCTTCTAGTTCAAGGACCACAAACCATTTTGTTTCAAGCCAAAAATAGAAAGTTAAAAGAGATGGTCCTCCTTCCTAAAATAGAGAAACTTCTAAGTGATGAGTACTAGCTTAGTTGGCTTCTTCATGACATATGGCCTAGTTTTTCGCTGATTTTGCTATATTTTCGCTAAAAATGCACCTACAAAACAAGAAAATATTCTAATATAAATAGGACAGAGGATTATATTTTTACATCCGACTCTCTAGCTTGGTTAAAGGATCCAATGCAAGTCTGCACTGTAGCTTAGTATTGTAATTTTTATGTGGCTATGACATATTTTTCAAACTAGACATTCAAACAAAGTATATTCAAGAGACATTATTCATGACTTGACTTTTATCTTGTGAAATTTATTATAGTTGAAATATTTGAAATTTTTCAAAATATTTCAATTGGTGAATACACTTTGAATATAATTGACCCAAATTTAAAAATTTGAGTTGACTTAGAAGATCATCGTTATCATCATCATATCCATTATATCCCCTTCATGCAAAAATTATGATCAGGGTCTGGGAGGGAAGAAAGACGACAACTCATACCTATTAAGGAGAGTGCGGTCGAAGAGTCCCTCAGGTCAAGAAAGAATCCTCAATGTTCTATCACATACTTCAAGGAGAGTGGGGTTAAAGGGTCTACTTAAAAATAAACTTAACAAATTGAAATTAACCTATTTTGAGACTATTTTTATGTATTATATATTTAATAAATATTTTTAAAATTTTTATCATATGTAATTTTGAATCAACTTAAAGTCAAACATAAAACATAGACAAAATAACTCAAATGTTATATCCAATAGTTTTTGTTAATTTAAATTTTTTTTTATTTACTTTCTCTGTTTAAATTACTTACAGCATCATATCTTTATACACGTTATTATGGACCTATTGTTGATGAGATAGTACATAAAACGGCTAAAACAAATAAATCTAGAATTTGATGCTCCTAGGTCAAATGGTAAATGTTAATTAAGTGAAATTAATCAACAATCAATTATTAAACAATCCCTTCCTATAAATAATACTCTTTTTATTTTTGAAGTGAAAAATTACATTTTTTTTAATGTCTCTAAATTGATATGACTGCACGTTTCTCTTTATCAGATCTTTAAAGCTAGGTTAACATATAAGATTTATCTGCTATCTTCACCTTCAGATCTTGACTTAAGTGGGATATAATTGAATTGATTACTATGGCAATAAAGTTGAGTAGACATTTTTAACTCATCTCAAAATCAATATTCGAGTTCAACCACTTAATATAAACTTCCAAACACTTTTATATGATGCATAAAAATATTAAAGGCGGGAGTTAGCCTGATGGTTGCAGCTTTCTCATTTTACAATTGTGACAAAAATTTAATTCTCAATACCTACTTATACTAGCTAGTGGAAAAAAACCACATGTACTGCGCAACATATGTTGCGGTTAAACAGAAAAGCAACATAAAATACATAGGCCAAAAAAAATATGAAGTATATACTGCGGTCATATAAGAAACCGCAACAATTAAGTGTGTAATAAAAATTGCGAATTTTAAAAATGTTGATTCTATATTGCGGTCATCTAAGAAACCGTAGCAAATAAATGTTTAACAATTTATAAATGCTCAGGTTCCATAAAAACCCGCCTTTTATCGTTCAACATAAACCCACGAAAAAGAAGGTGTTGTTTCATCGTTGTTCTTTTTCTTATTTAATAGAGTTATTTAGTATAATTAATTATATAAATGACTTATTTAGTATCCTCCTTGTCTGTTGAGTATTTGTAACGTATTTTGGAATTTTTTACAAAAATTTGAAAATATTTACAAAGTGAAAAATGGTAAAATAAAAAGAAGATAATTATGGTGTTGCAGTAGCAGGGTTAGAGTAGAAAGAGAAGCAGTAGATGGGTCTCTTTGTTAAGGGGCTTTCAAATGAGCCCAACATGTCTGAATTTCTGAGACATTCCAAAAAAGTGTCCCTCAAAACAAGTATAAATTGGCTCATCCTCATCATTAATTACCACTACATCCTTTCCTTGCTATTTGCTAAAGCCTAACTGCTATCAACATTTACTGTTGCTTTCATTATCTTGGACTTGTGCCATCCACAAATATCCTCCTTCATATAATGACAAAATTTGTTTTATAACTTTCTTTAACCTCCACAATAAATTATTATTTCCCTCATTTATTCAAAATATTTATTTAATAATTATTCATCAAGTCATGTATGAAATCACTTCACAATTAGATAAATTTATATAATTGCTTATTTCTCTAACGGTCCGTTTGGTTAGTGGTAGTAAATGGTGGTAATGGAAATGACTTATAGTATAAAATTTCATCAAAAGTTCCATCTTATTTCCATGGCAATGAAACTTTGATCACAAAAAGGCTTTCTTGTTAACAAATTTCCATTTCCACGTAATACCACCTCTCCCAATGGAAATGCATTGGAATGAATTTTGCGAAGAAAATGAGATGATTGAAGGTTGACAAGTATGACCATCAAGGTAGCCAAGAGATTTTAATTAACTTATAAAGTATCAAATTTATGTTGAGTTTCTTTAATTATGTTGTAGTCATTCAAGTTATGCTTTACTTGATGAAAATAAGACGCTTTTATTTAACTCGCAACCCCATATTTCAAATCCTAGGTCCGCCACTGATTACCACCGTTTGTTACCACCTACCAAACGGGTCGTAATTGATTACTTTAAAATTATAAGAGATCGCACTTAGATTATTAAAAAAATTATAACCTTAAAACTATAAGAGATCACTTTAAGAAAGTTCATGTACATTGGTTCAGTCCAAAAAAATGGTATCACTATATAAGACTTTATCATATGAGAATTTGTGTTATCCATTTTGGTCCTCACGTTATATATAGGAGTTGTAAACAGATAATATTTAGCTTCAATTAATAAAAATTGACAAGGTTTTGTAAATTGATAACTTATGCACCTAGTGTATATGTTTAGATTATAAAATAGGTAAAATTATTAAAATTGAATTGATAACTCTATAAAGATTTATTACAGTTGACAATGTTAGAGAACATTAACAATTATATTTCAACAAATTTATATTTTGTAATCTAAACATCTACACCTGGTGGATATGTTAGAAAAACCATTTAAAATTTATAGAAACGTTTCAAATTAAAATTAGATTATCCAAGAAAAAAAGATACACTCCGATTGTTATGAGTCGAATCTAAGTTTATTTGTAGTATTTTAAGTGTAGTTATCAATAGTATTATTCTTCATGTAGCATTTTGTTTGTAAAAGTAATTCAAAATTACAGATTCTTGTATAAGACAGTACCACCGTAAATTATATGTCGTGCATGAGTTGAATAGTCCAATTAAAACAAATTATTAGTATATAAACTTCTAGTTATGAGATCGTCTCATTGAGACACAGTCAGTATCTCCATAATAGCTCGTTTAAAATAGCTTTTTTGATAGCTTTTGCATTAAGTTCTTAAGGATGAGTTGTCAATGGTTGGAATAGCTTTTCAAACATATAAGATGATTATATTCTTAAATATCATAGAACTAAGAAATTTCCAAAGATATATAAAAAAGAAAAGTGATAGAAAATAATAAACTAATGCTTATTTTTATTGTTAAGCTAAGATTTGCATGTGTGCCATGAAAATATGATCATCCCATTGAAGCTAAGGTTGTTAGGGAGTCCTACTTTATGTGCAAATATCTAGACTAGTCTTACATCATGTTACTAGTAGTATGGGGATTCTATACTCACACACTTATTCAACAATTTTATGGAGTGTCTCCAGCTAGCACTTCTTCCCTTTTTAAGATAAAACCACTATTATTCCATGCCTATTATAACTTAGATCATGGACATCAAGCATCTTGTGTTGTCCGCTATAAATTAGTTTCCATATTCTTCAAATCTTTGCTAATTAATATACATAATTTATTTTTATAATATCTATAGTTAGTTTGGGGCTATTATCAATCTTTAAAGATTGATGGCAAGCCCCTAATTTCTCCCTTTTAAGTTTTTTTGAATATAATTAGAATAAATTTTTGTCCTCTCCCTGTAAGAAAGTTGTTCTACCCATTCATTGGGTTGATCTAGCTTATTAATTTATAAATGTGCATTATCTAAAATCGAGATTTGATTAAAATTATGTTGATAATTGATATAAAGTTGTTAAACAAAGAAAAATTATTTATCTATGCAAACACTTCTAATAATTGAACTATTATATGAGTTTTTGACCGAAATATAAATAAGCACTTAAACAATAACACCAATAGTATCAGATTCTTCATCTCAAAATAAATGGACATTTGATGAACATAGTTAAAGAATTTTTGTATATGTACTTAAACAACTAAGTTGTTTATGAATTTTGATAAATTTTTTCTTTATAAAATATGCTAAAAATATATTTTCACATAATAACTTTATCAATAAAGTGAATTACCAATATATATCTTATTTATTTCTAATAGATTATGTTTTTCAAAGTACAAGTACGTATTTAACAACAAGGATTTATGAAATATATTATTAAAAGGAAAGCGACCAGGATAATGTTTGCATTAAATAACAATATCTTTATTAGTTAATATTTCAAGCTATATTTAACATCTTAATTACAACCTTCACTAATTATAATATAAGAGTGGCTAACATGGAAAAAGAGAAAAAAAAAAATGCAAAGAGAGTAAATGGAAAACGAATTGTCTTCCTCTCTTCTTTACACTTAATTCTAAAAATCCAACTCTTCCAATTACTTGGAAAATTAAAACAAAAAATAAAATATCTAATAAAAATATTTAACCGATCTAAAAGGGTTAAACCCAAAAAAAATTGGTAAATAAAATTTCTATGGAAAAAAATATTAATAAATAAAATTACATCGTTTAATTTTTTTCCTCACCGATTTTTTTATGAAGAAGTCACCAAGATGGAAATCAATGGTTCTTTTTGATCATCAATTTGATTATTTTCCTTATCATCACGATCTCCATCAGGCAAGAGCAAAGATGAATCAACGGTCCCTGTTGATTCTGATGATGGCCCAGACCCACCATATTGAGTCAGCAATTGGGCCCGGTTTGTTTGATAATCCCAATCCGTAGTCCCAACTACATACAACAACAACCCAGCACAGCATATCTGGGCCGACAAAAGCCCAATCCAAAGCCCGGAAAAACCAACTCCCAGATAGAAAGCAAGCCCGACCGCTACAGGAGTCCCCACCATATAAAATGCGCCTAAGTTTACATTTGCAGCTGTCCCGGGCCGTGCAGTCCCACGCACCACCCCACACGCAACCGTTTGCGGGCAGTTTCCGAGCTCGCAAAGCCCTAAAATAGGCAATGCTGCTGCGGTAAGTGCCAGGATCTCGGCGTCCCGGGTAAACATCCGGGCCCAAACATTTCTTGCACATAAAGCAAATACCATAGCTGATAACCCCATTACAATAGCCCAAGTAATCCCAAGTACACCCGAAAGCTTCGCCCGTTTAGGACGGCCCGCTCCGAGCTCATTCCCAACTCTAGTCGAAACAGCGTTACTAAGAGAAGCAGGGAAGTTATAGATCAACCCGGTTGTCTGAATCAACACACCCATGGACGCAACCGAGGCCCGCGGGTCTGCCAAAAGCCCGCAAAGCACAATCATAATCTCATACCACCACCACTCAAGACAAACTGACACACAACTAGGGGCTGCTAATCGTACTAACGGCCACCACCCAGTAAGACACTCTCGGCTAAGTGGGGTCCAGGTTGGAACGTGGAGCCCACCAAGCCAAACCTGCATCACTAAAGCAATAAGTGATAGCAGGTTGGATGCCGAGGTCGCAGCAGCGACCCCGACAATGCCAAGGTCTAAATAACAAACAAGAAAAAACATAATAGGCACATGAAGAATAGCGCCAATTAGAGATGCTAACGTGACAGGACGGGTAATACCTTGGGCACGAAGATAAATCTTGATGGGATGTAAAAAAGAAAAAGTAAAAAGGTCAGGGAGACAAAAAGTAATATAAAGATGACCCAATTTACAAATATTTGGGTCTTGATGAAGGTACCCTAAAATGGAGGACATATTAAACCAAAACAAAGAAATTAAGGGTACACAACAAAGAAGCAAAAAAATAACACAACGTTGAAGGGTAAGTGATAAAAGTTTAGGTCTACAAGCCCCAAATGCTTGGGAACATAAGGGTTCCATACCAAGAGCTAAACCCGAAAAAACCGAATAACCGGTAATATTAGCAAAGGCAATGGCTAGTGAACCGGCGGCTAATTCCGAGTCACCGATCCGGCCTAAAAAAACCATGGATATCATGGACCTTGAGTAAAGAATAAGGTTTGTTAATAATATAGGAATTGCTAAAGAAAATAGTGAATGACTCTCTTTAACAATTTCTGATATGGTAGGAAAAAACCCATTAATATTATTATTATTAATAATATTTTTATCTTTAATGTTGATTATTTCCTTTTGATGGGGATTATTATTATTATTATTATTATTATTATTATTATTATTATTATTATGATTTGTAATAGATAAGAGATCTAAATATATATTTGATGAAAAATGTGGGGGTTTTTCAGGTATGGGAATTGTGGGTATTATAGGATTATTATTTGGATTACACATATTTTTATTTTTGTTATAATTAATTATATGATTTTGTGTTTGGAGGAATGAAATATATGTTTTGATTATGAGAAAATACGAAATAGGAGGGAGGATAATCTAAGAGAGAAAACTCTGTTTTTGTGTGTTGTGAAGTGAGAGTTGATGTGATGAAGGTGAAGGTGATGGTGATTGTGATTGTCAATGTGATTGTGATGGAGAGTATTAATAGACAAGGGTCCGCCTTTCGGTCTTTTATAATAATATACTTTCTTCCTCTTAAAGTACTACTGCTATCCATTTTTAAAACAATACTGCCTCCGTCCCATATAGTTTGAAACAAAGAGAAAATAGTTATTTTATAGGAAGAAGGTAGATAATGGTTATAAATGAAGGGAGAAAATAAATTGTGTTGTTGAAATTAAAAGAGAGTTAAAATGTATAGATGAGATTAAAAGAAAGTGGTGGGCCATAGTCTTAAAATAGAAATGATGCAAATTAAGTGGGATGAACCAAAATGAAAAATGTTGCAAATTAAATGAGACACAGGGATTACATTTTTTTAAGCTAATTACTATGGTTTTTTTTTTGTTTTAATTTTAATTTTTAAATTTGTTAGAGCTTTTTGTTTGAGTTGAGAATAATTGAAAAAATGAAAATGGGGTTATTTATTATGAAGTTTTAGCAAATGAATTGTATTTTGATACTCCCTCTGAATCAGTTTAGATATCTCATTTGGGATTTTACGGATTTTAAGGGTTGAGTGAAGTCTATTAAAAAGGTGGTAGTTGGGTATTTTAATTGATTAAATTAATTGTAAATATAGTAGTTGGGTATTGGGAATTAAAAAAAAAGGATAGACAAAAAAAAGAAATGAGGCAATTGGTATGGTTTTGCCAAATAAGGAAATGAGACATCTAAACTAATTCGGAGAGAGTATAATACCCCCTCCAATTCACTTGTGTTGTCCCATTTGGGTTTGGCACAAATATTAAGAGTGGGTGGTAGTTGAATATTTTAATTGATTAAATTAATTATAAAGGTGGTAGTTGGGTATTGGGAATTGGAAAAGTGGGGTTTTAATTTGATTAAATTAATTGTAAAGGTGGTAGTGGGGTATTGGGAATTGGAAAAGTGAGGGTATTTAGGTAAAAAAAGATTGACAAAAAAGGAAATGGGACAATTGAAGTGAATTGTCCCAATAAGGAAATGTGACAACACAAGTGAATTGGAGGGAGTATAAGATATAAAGTTACGAAATGAGTCTGAGAATAAGATTAATGTTTGAAGTGTTATTTGATTTTTTTTTTTTTTTGAAGATAAAAGTGTTATTTGATTCAGTGTTTGTGAATGTTTTGAAATCTTCAAATCGAGGAAAGTCTATTTAAAGATGTTATTTGTTGAAAGTCTTGATGAGGATAATGGGGAGATTTGAAGATAAATGACTAAAATGTAAATTTAATATAATATTTTAAATTTATAAGAGGATTTATTTGAGTTGAGACTTGAGAACAAGAAAGAAAATGAAAAATGGTTTATTTATTGATGATTTTCAAAGATTTAGCGAAAACTATATATAATTTTGATGTAAAATAAGATATACATTTTGAAATGCAGTTGAGTTTAATGTTTGAAGTGTTCTTGATTCAATGCTTGTGATTGCTCGGAAATTTGTTGAACAAAGAAATTCTATTTAAGGATGTTATTTGTGGAAATTCTATGGAGAGGTTTGAAGAAAATAAATGGTAGAAACGGCAATTTAAATTTAAATTTTAGCCGAATGAGTTAATTATTGGTCGTTGAATAATAATTTGGGGGTATGCGAATTGTTGATTTATAGTGAGTTTTGATAGGATTGATGCTAGCTGATAACTTCAGTTGATAAATATAACGTGAACTGGTGACTTCAAACAATAACGTAAACTGATGATTTCAGCTGATAACATCACTCAATGACTAAAACAGAGTTAACGTCAGCTAGTGATATATACTACTTAGACGAAATCATTCATGATAACGTCAGCTAATATACAATCTGGGAGAATCGTCGTTGTTGAAACACGTCATCTATTGATGATTTTGCAATTGCTCAACGGTAAACTCAAAACAAATAATATTGACCAATGATCATTTTCTTTCATTATATATATATCGATACTTATTACGAGAATTTTCTTTCAACCGAATCGGATACTTGAACACATATCGGTAAATAGTAAATATCAATAAGTAGTAATTAGGAGTTACATATTGTATAGCTAGGTGAAGTTTTGAAAAAAAAGGAAGAACAGTTGAGATGCTCCAATTTCCTAGAGAGTGGTATCAGGCTCTGCCCAACACAACAGTGTCAGTATCTGCATTTCCACCACTTACCCATAAACAATATAGTCATGGATCTTAGTTTTCAAGCTCAAAATCATACAAATTTAATTTACTCTCCAATCCATTTGGGACTTGATTTATAGCTTTCATGTTTCCAAACTTTACAATACCCACTTACCAAGGTAACCAAACAAGAGTCCTATGCCCCTGCACCTTCAACACCCAAGGGACTCATTTTGTTTCTTGTATCCCTATGTTTCCAACTGATCGTTTGGTAGGTGATGACAAATCGCGGTAATGAGAATGAAAATTGTGTAATTTTGATTGAAGATCTCTTGGCTACTTTGATGGGACAACCTTTGATCATCTTATTTTCTTTATAAAATTCAATCCAATGCATTATCATTGGAAAATGTGATATTAAGAGGTAATGAAAATTTGTAAAAACAAAATATTTTTTTATGATCAAAATATCATTACCATGGGAACGATAAAGAATTTTTAATGAAATTTTACACTATAAATCATTCTCATTAGTACCACTAACTAAACAGACCGCTAATGTTCATCCCATTTAGAATTTAATTGATTAATATTTTTTTAAGACATATATACATGAAAATATATATCCTTTTGAGATCTCATTAAATTCGTTTTAAGGGTCAAAATTTACTGTGAAAACTGTGTAAGAATTAGACGAAAAGAACAAAAAAGGACGAAGGGAGTATTACCTTTCTATTATAATGCATGCATTAAAATTGACCTCTAATTGTTACTCCTTAAGACTTCTTTTTTTTTTTTGAGTTATTATTTATCACTTCTAATTTAGCTGCTTTTTTCATTTTGAGTTATCTCAAGAGACATTTTCTTTTTGATATGAACTCCGCCTTCTACCTACCATTAAAACACATTTTAAAGTTTTGAACCACTTGTTTCACTTTTATCTTTCTCTCTCCTAATCTAACTATTTATTACGCCATCAAAAATATAAAAAACAACGAAATATAAACTAGGTATAATTTTGAGACGGAGAAAATATTAATACATGAGAAAAGCTATACTCAACTGAAAGCTAATTTGATCAATATTGTCTTGATCTTCACTTTCATAGTGAGGTGTTTAGCGAAATAGTTAGCTGAATAATTTTAGCTCAATCAGGTGTAAATAGATTGTTGGATTGTTAAACCACTTGATGATCGTGTTTGTTAAAACAACTTAATATGAATTACTAAATTTACAACAAGTTGCTTATACCAGCGTGTTCAAAAGTGTCAGGTTAAATTAATTAATAAAATCTGCATATTAAATACACCACTTTAATCAACTATAAACCAAAATCACACTTAAAATGCATTCATAAGGTCAAAATGGTGCACGTATTAAAAATATGAAAACACTTTTGTCGTTCTATTATACTTGTCACATATGAATTTTTACGCAATTCAATGTGTTATTTTTGCTTATTTATATATTGATCTATCCACATCTAAAATTTATATAAAAAAAAAACTAATGAAATTATATGATTCGACAATTCAAATTAACATGATCCCACTTGATATATTTAAACTTACATGTTCATCGGAATATACTCCCTCCAACTTATTTCAATTGTCCCATTTCCTTATTTGGGCAATTCACTTCAATTGTCTTATTTTCATTAGTGTCAATGATTTTTTTTACCTAAATACCCCATGTTCACACAAGTAATAACCAATATACCCCCACTTTTACTATTTATAATATTAATACCCCAACTACCACCTTTACAATTAATTTAATCAATTAAAATACCCTATCTACCACCTTTTTGGTGGACCTCATTCCACTCTTAATATCCGTGTCTAATTCAAATGGGACAATTAAATTGAGTCGGAGGAAGTATAAAATAAGCTTTAAAAAATAAAAAATGTGAATAATTTGGTGGAATATTACGAAGGTTGTATTGTACAATAACCGTAAATTGTGTAAAATAATTATGGTTACTGAGTTATTCTAACTAACCCAAGGTTCAGGTGAAATCAGTTGGGTAAATTTTGTGTCATTGGAGACCAGTGTCTACTGTTAAGTAGTACTTCTGATAGGAATATTACCAAAGTACTATTGTACTAGTATCATATGGACTATTTATTGGTGTCAATTTTCTTTTAATTTAATCAAAGGACGTTATAATCAATTTTCTTTTTCTCTTTCTAGCTGGACTGTAAATTAATGACATGTTTGAATCATACAATCAGTGTCACTCTCTTAGAAGGGCATTATTATTTGTCGCCACCCTTTTAATTAAATCGCCACCCCTAATTTTAAAAAAAAAAAAAAATTAATTAAAAAAAAAATAAATAAAAATTGAATATATAAATAAATAAAAAATAAATAAATAAAAATTGAATATATAAATAATTCAGGAAAAAATTAATAATTTCAAAACCGAAAAAGTGTAACATCTCTCTAAAAATCTCTAAAAAAAACGTTCCAAACGAAATCAAGCTTTTTTGTGAAATGCACAAAATGCGAAAATACAATGCGATTTCAAGCAGCTTGGGTACATGGGTTGCACAAACGCGCGAATGTACCATGGTACACTCGACGTTTATGCTTAAGCCTTATGGCTACCTCAACGCTTTGTTGAAGCTTGCATGTATTTTCCATTTTGTCGATTTCACATTTTTTAATTATTTATTTAAATATATATTATGTTTATGTTAATTAATTATTTGAATATTTATTGTGTTGTGATTAATAATTATTTAATTTATTTATAATATGTAAGCTATTAATTCATAATATATTATTTATTTAAAAAAAGTTTATGTTAATATTATTTAATTTATTTATAATATGTTTATGTTTATTTTAATTTATTTTTTATAATATGTTAATATTATTAATTATGTTGATGTTAATTTATTTAAAATATTTAATATATAATTATGTTTATGTTTCGATGTTATATTTATTTAATTTATTTAAAATATAATTATTGTTTTATGTTTCGATTAATAATTTAATTTATTTTAAAATTAGTATTTTAACATATTTATTAAGTTTTGATGATTGAATATGTGTAGATTATATATATATTTTTTTTATTTCTTGCGGATAATGAAAACTTAGGTGATAATGTAGATTATTCATAGATTTGTTACTGATAGAGAATTTGCCTATGAGAAGTTACATAATTGAGTAGATGAGATAGCATTACAAATTGGTTTTCAATTTGATGCGTTCTTATAAACATAAGGAAGGACGTCATAAGGAAAAGTTTGTACTACGTCTGTCATAGATATGGTAAATATAGGGGTGATTTGAACCTAGATAATGCCTGTTAGACTCGGGTATAACATGTAGTGCGCCGTTGCAAATTTATGATCATAGAACCATAGTAATCCGTAAGAAAGACCTTGACTGATAAGAGTGTGTCCAGGGAAAAGGGCGCATATAATCACCGTTCTTTGTATATAGAAGGCCAAGTAAGAACAAATAGGCTTGAATGTAGATATTAGGCAACATATAAGGAATCTACAAACAATCGCAGCAACGCAGTTTATAATGACGCCGATTAGGGAGAACTTTCCTGATTATTTTCCTAGCATGAGTCAAATCTATAACATTAGACAAGCATTAAGGAGAGAAGAGATGGATGGTAGGACTCCTCTTCAGATTGTTCATTTGGCCACGAGAAGAATTATATGTATGGACTGATTTGGATAGCGACAGGCGTTGCCGAAGTATTGGATTCTAACCCTATATCTATCCGGATATTGCATACTGGCCTATGTTTGTGTTGATAGACACACGCATAAGACTAATAAGGCAAAGTGGCCCTTACATAAATAATAGGAATGACGCCAACCAATCACAACTTTTGGTTGCATTCTGCTTATCCGAGATGAGGCGCAGTGTCTTATTCTTGGAGTCTGAGAGGTTCATGGGATATATATGGTACTATTCGGATGCCTAATGTTATCGCACCATAGAGACGAGGGTTTGTCTATGACTATTACCGTGATGCTCCACCTGGTAAATAGAATCATGTTTATCTTTTATTTGTATACCAAGTATATGTTTATTGTTTTAATTATGATTTTTGTTTAATGTAGATGTACGTCCATTTTTCTTTGTGTATGGCATATTGGAAATGATGGAGAATATGGTAGACAAACTTCATAGTGGTAAGAAAAAGCATATCAGGCTTTTAGACAAGGAAAATGGAACCAACTGTTAACGTCCCAAGCATCTAAGAGTTTGAGAGCGAGTGGGAAGATTGTAGCCAGTGGTCGAAAAGGAATAGAAGGGTGGCGTATTTAGTCGGGACATGGATTCCTCATAAGGAAAATTTAGGCAGTGCCGGACGAATGACGCATGCATTTAGACCTTACTATAGTAGAGTTGAAAGCCGCACTCATCATTCGAGTATTATCTGTAGTGGCAGTCAGCTCATTCGATACATTGTCTCAAAAAGGCACACGCATTAGACTAATCGCCAGCAAAATAAGAATAGCTTCGGGAATCCATGAGTTCGATTCCCTGACTTCTAGACTTCCCATTTGAACCGCTTATACAAAAGGGTTTCCGTCATAGCCTTACGATCTCAGCCAATGGAATGGAACCGGATGCTAGATTTGGGGGATTATGTTTTTGATAAATGCGGTTGTGATTCTTCAGCATACCCATGGTATTCCCTGATCATGTTTCATGTTTTTAATCAGTTAGAGTACCCTGTAATTCACCCAAGCTAATTTTACACATCTTTGGAGAACTTGCAGCACGCAGAGGCGAGACGCAGGCTAACGAAGAAGTTGAGATAAAAGCACGTCGCAAAGAGTACTTTGAAGGGTTGGTCGGTGTTAAATGCCATCCCACGTGATTAGACACATGTCTCGTGTACTTCAAGATGAACTACATCCGGATGGTACCCAATATACGAGCCACAAGGGGAAACCCACCGGAAAGGGAAAGACGACCGCACCGCAGAACCCTGGAGAAACAAAAAACGCATTCGAAAGCACAGATCATCCTCGGGGCCTTCAGATCTCTTCACGCGTAAATCAAGCGGAGATCAAGGGCGAACCACTCGTGCATCACCGGAATAAATTTCGCTTCAACTTTCGGTAAATGTTTAATTCTCATGCGATTTTTATATTAGTCTCGTTATTGAATGCTAATAATTGTATTTTTTCTAGCATGGTGTTGCAGGTCGATTTTTCAATGTTCCCGTGGCGAGTACATTCCTTACATTCTACGCCATATCTCTTTGATTGGATCGATGTTATAGGTGATGTAATTGTGGTTTCAGCATGATCACCGACGTAAATGAGCGAGGATAATCGGCAACTTCTACGGCGTATGTCCCTTGAAATGGAAACGACGCTGAACAATACGCTAGCAGCCGTATATCTGCTCACGGGGATTGTGGAGGAACAAATATACGAGGGTTGAGTCGACATTACGCATGGACCAACTAGGTTTGATCATTGGATGGAAGCTCAAAATCTCTATGCGCCAGAACGCTTTTTGAACATTGCCATTTGCCTACATGGATCTACGATGGTAATAGTCATTATAATTTTTAGCTCTTCCACTTAGAAGAATGGCGGGAAATCGGTATAGCTATAAACTTATATACATCTTCTTTGGGTGAACTGTAATCATTACGTTCAACTTTTAATGAACGATGATACATCACCACTACCGCCAATTCAGAAAAATTGGAAGCAAATGACATTGCATGTAGTAGTTGCACACCTATCAAAGTAGGATATCTCTATGGAATAGGATGCTTGGGGAGGAGACAACCAGAAATAATACGATTGATGATGCAATCAACTTAGATAGTCCATAATTATTTTATTGTATACCATTCATAATTCTTTACTTGTATATAAACATTTATAATTCTTTCAGTGTATTAAGGTCCATATTCTTTCATTGTATTTAATTGAATTCATGCAGTTCGAAATATACATGTGTTCAACATAACGTCAAATAAATTTAGTTCAAACAGTCCATATTCTTTCATTGTATTTAATTGAATTCATGCAGTTCGAAATATACATGTGTTCAACATAACGTCAAATAAATTTAGTTCAAACAAATCTAATTAAAATAAAATCTAAATTTAGTTCATGAAATAAAATATAACGTCAAACAAATACAAATTAGCTAGCTTCTGCTCCGAGGTCCAATCCTTTACGCTCTCCCATCCAGTGTGGAGCCATGCGGGACATGGCTTAGATGCAAACTATAAAACATAAAAATAATATATTAGACAACCATTAAAATATGTTATAGCATTTAAATTTAAAAAAGTCAAAAGCACTAACATAAGCCTCCTTGTTATCCGCCATATCATAAGAGTTGGGTGGACCATCACGGAATGATAAAAGCTGTGAGCACACCCTAAACCGATCTATGTACTCGTGCCCTCGATGGATAAGCTGCTACACGCAACTCTCTATGATCAACCTTGGCACAAACAGGAAACCTACTCCATGTCTCCGTGTACATAGTCAAATGGGGAAGGTCGTGAGTAGCCTCCCGTAGGCTGAGGTCGGTGAGCCTCCGGGTCTCGGAGGGACGAGAATGGATCTGTACAAACCTACAGCCGGACAGTTCTCTCGGGCAAATACACCTCGATGATATCAAAGCAAGTGATACCCCCAATGAACGTGGTGCGTGGGTGCGCATTCAGTAAAGCCCTTGGGTCATTACCGTACGGAGTCCACTCAACCTGCATAAGACATTCGCACCCTAAACATCTTAATATAAAATAACAATAACAAACGTAAAGGTGTGTTAAGGAAAGTACGAAACCTGTGCCTCTGTCAGAGAGTCCAGTATGCCTCTGTATTCTCTTAGCCTGCTTAGCTCCCTGGTTGGCTTCTGGGGGGACCACATCTCCGCCCTGGTCTTGTTACGGATATCTGTTAGGCGAGGATGGGGGCGAAGGCACGGGAAGTACTCAAATCCATGTCGTAGGCGCGACAACCCTGATAGTCAAGCATTCCATCTCACTGCTCAGGTACCCAATTGGCGATAAAGTCGCCACAGAATAGCACCCCAAGCAATCTCACCCTCATCAGCGGTAACAGCAATAATAGGGTGGGGTTTCATCCCACATCTCGTCTTATCAACCAGCGGCGTACCGAGCATTCGACCATATAGTAAGAGCGTCCTGCGTCTCGGGACCGGGAGCGTGACGGCTCAACAACTCGACGGCGTTAACGTTGCCGTTAACGATGGACCCCTTCTGCGGCTCGTATGGTCCCCAAATAAACTAGCGTGCCCAACTTCCATTCGAAGCAGTGAACAGTAGGAAGAGCACCATCGATAGTAAGCCCTAAAATGCGTTGCACGTCGTGCAACATAATAGTCATCTCGCCCCATGGCATGTGGAAGGTGTTCGTATCCGGCTGCCACCTCTCCACAAAGGCCGCTATCAGGGCACTATCGATGTGCTGGTGCACGACGTAAGGACGCCCGACTCGAGGCGTAGAATCGATACATCTCATCCAGACATGTCCCGCGATCGATGATTGAGTCGATCGTCTTCTTCCTAAGGCGACACTCTAAAATAGGAGGGTTACGCCCAACCCTCGAAAATAACCCTCCACGTGCCTCCGTGAGTCGGGAATCAACGAGTATCGACCGGCCCCGGTAGTTCTCTAATCACCCGGCCGGATCATTCAACGTGGAGCCTCGCCTCCGTGGAGCCGCATTCCTCAACATGGTCGCTACCGGCTACCATAAGGTCCAGCGCTTTGGTCTTCTCTTAAACTTACCCGCAGCTCCTCTCATCGGGCCCAATCGGCCAGTCCCCTAACCGACTCCCTCCTCACCCACGACTCATCGAACTCGGTATCATAGTCGCCGAGTCAAATGTATCGCTTACGCTTGTGCTCACGGTCAACGCTAGTACGCACTTGGTGTACGCTGTGCGTCCGATCGTTGGGCGGCTATATCCGACCGCCTCTTCCCGCCTGCCCTCCAGCGAACCAGAACCCTCTCTCAGGGGGTCCCCCTTAGTAAGGTCTGGTCTAAAAGTATTCCACTCAATGCCTCTAAAAATACCCCTTCCCTCACCATGATTTCGACCATTTACTACAATTTATATAATTTAATTAATTATTATAACACTATAATAACATATTTTAAAACAAATTTAAATTATTATGATAACATTGTTAAATTATAAACAAATAAACAATAACAAATAATAATAACATTAATATTAAATAAATAATAAAAAAAAAAAAAATTAAAAAAAAAAAAAAAATTTAATAATAATAAATTAAAAAATTAAAAATATATAATTTTTTTAATTAAAATTATTATAATAACATTATTAAATTATAAACAAATAAATAATAAAATTTATAATAACATATAATAAATAAATTAAAAAAGGATAAGTCAAAATTCAAAATACTGAAATGTACAAGTAATGTGAAAATACATGAGCACATTAGCACAAGAATGCGAAAATAATGGCATGTATCACAAAGCTTTGAATCGCCATGTATTTTTCGCACTTTTGCTTGCTTAATGTGCACATGTATTTTCGAATTACTCTAGCATTTTCTGATTTTTTATTTAATTTAGATTGAGTTTAGAATTACCTCGTTTTTTGATAACGATTCCGAATCCAAAGCTTTAGTCCGACAAATTTTTGATGGATTTTTGTGAGTTTTAGAGTGATAATTTGTGAGAGTTTTAGAGTGATAAAAGTGTTAAAGTTCAAGATTCGATTGTTTTTAATACTCGTTTCAAGTCCAATGGCATTTTCGTAATTTTTTATTTATTTTTTTTTTAATTAATAAAAAATAGGGGGGTGGCGATTTTATTAAAAGGGTGGCGACAAATAAAAATTGGGCTCTTAGAAATTCCTAAACAATCACCGGGATTTGTAAATCACCATATAAAAACAAAAGAAATAATAATAAAATAACTAAAATAAGAAAAAGATAAAATAAATTATCCAAAATCCCCCCTATAAGATTAGGCCACGTAGTGTGATTTACTTCTCTCACAAATAACCGTGATTTATCCAGACTTCCTCGTCACTCTCTAACTTCTGCACTTTCAACGATTTTTGAGGTTTCCTCATATTCATATCATAAAATTATAGGCTCTCCAATTTATTTCAGTTGTCTTATTTACTTTTATAAGAATTATGAAAAGTTGATATGAATAATTCTTGTCTTGATGAGACGAATCAAACAAAATCTCACATGACTATGTTTTAACTTATAGATTAAGAATAAAATACAAATTAAAAGGATTCATGCATAGTGTGAAAAACTAAATAGGACAATTGAAATGAATTGGAGGGAGTAGTAACATTGTTTAAAACTGACCTGATAATATGACATTACCGACTTTTTAATAAAATTGATTTGATCTTATATTAAAAATAAATTTTCTATTATTTAAAATATAATATGAATATAAGATGAACCGATTCTAAATATGTAATAATGGACTTCATGATCCAAATATAACAACTTGAAAAAAATTCATTAATTTAACAATCATTTCAAAATTTGTACCAAAAAAAGGGATAAGTCATTATTTTTGCTAGTTTGAATAATCAATGAAAAATTATCTTCTAGAGTAATATACTTAAACAAAAAACTATACCTTAAATGACATGTGTTATATTTTTATAGTAATGTATTTCTCTTTAAAGGATTAATTAGAACAGTTGGGTATTTATCGGAAGTTGGATATCAAAATATTTATTCCCTAAATAAGCTATCAATTTTCTTATATTATTTATTAATCTCATTTTCGTTTTGAATTCATGCATCGGTCATCTTAATTTATGTTTTATTCTTAATTCATAAGTTAAAATATAATCAAGCTAGATCTTGTTTAATTCTTATTAATGTAAATCTTATTAAATTCAACATTATTATAACTTTTCACAATTAGAAATATTTAGGATTAAAATAGTGCATCGAAAAATGTATCAAAATCAAATGGTATTACGATAATCGTGAATAAGAGGAAATATATTATAATCATACAATTCACATAAAATATAAGCAAAAAATTCATCAAAAACTATTTAATTAAAATTACTTAGTTTATTTATGTAAAAAAAAAATTAATACTTTATAGGAAAATTAAGTTACTCGCCTTGCTCGACTGTTCAAGCATGACACGCTGCAGGTCCGGTAGTACAACTGAAGCCTAAGCCATTCTTTACATGACATAGTATGATTTATCTTCTACCTTTCTCTCCCTTCGAATCCTGACTAGTACGGAATATTAATTAGGTTGCTAAATATGACTATGACACTTATGTTAATTGAATTTTTGTTAAATCTTGTACAAAAAATCTAAGGAATTCTAAGGAGTGATATTGGTTTACCTTAATTTGAATATTTGCATGATTTTAGATATATATATTTCGTATACGTAATTAAAGTTTGTTAATTGCTATTGTTAGACAATAATATTATTAATCACTTTTTTAAGAAAGTAAAACAATGTAACACGCACGCACTTATAAATTAGTGAGTTTCAAGACATAAATTTAAAATTAGTAGTTCTAAAAGCTAAAACAAATCGAATCTAATTTAAAATTAGTTGGTTATTAAAATTAAACTAAGTAATCAACACTTAAATGCGTAGAACAACCAGAAATCTCATAGAATTTGCTTGTTAGTGATCTGTACTTGTGGAGTTGTGGTCCAAAAGGCCTATGCTTCCAACCTTTGTTCGATCTCTTTTATAGATCACATAGTTTCATTTCAGACCGTCTTACCGTAAAATAAATATAAATTTAATTTAATATTTCGATTACATTAATCAAAATATTCATTTCAAATAAAAAATAGAATTTTTTTAAATTAAAACTTTTAATATACACATTTAACATAATAAAACAGTCTGATATAAAATTTACTCTATATACATTGAAAATGAGTATATAATACATCTACATTAATAAGGAATATCATACAATACTATAAAAGTCTTGAAAAATTCCAAGTGTGATCATTTAAAGAGCTATGCATGAAAATATTTTATTAAATTTAGAATATAATATTTTTGTTTAAGTTTGAAACTAAATTAGGTAAAGTATTTGTATGATATACTATAGTAATTGTATTTTGTTAACTTAGAATTTAATATGTTCAATTGAATGATAAAAAGTTATGTATCGGGTAAATAATCAAAATAAACATCAGTAATTATGTTTTGGTTTAAAAATTATGAATTTGGTAAATTTAAGAACGGTAATATACAATTTATACATTATTATTTGAAATTGTTTTTATATATACTTTGCACTAACAAATTCGTGCAGCACCAGTTTCTATACTAATTAACCATAATATTGAATTACCTTTCTTGCTTGCCGCACGTGATTTCTTACAATGCTCAATCTTTTATTTTTGGGTAAATAAAGTTTTTATTTAATGAACACAATACCTTATTATAACGTAATACTCCCTCCTATTCAATTACATTGTCCACTTTGGGTTTGGATCGGATTTTAAGAAAAAATGGTAGTGGGGTGGTAGTGGGGTATTATTAATAATAAAGTGGTAGGGTTGTTTTAAGTGATTATATAATTAAAAAGTTTTGCCAAAAATAGAAAGTGGACAAGTAAAGAGACTTTACCAAATAAGGAAAGTGGACATTTATTTTGAATAGGAGGGAGTATTATATTAGCTGAGAAATACACCTTTTAGGAAGAACACAATTACCTTTCTCGCCCTCTTCTGTTCATCACTTGTTCGTTGCCCATAGGAACGATCAATTAGCCATCGCCTTTTTCACATTTATTTATAGGGGACTTTATCCTTTATCGCGTTTATTTGTATAGACTTTATATTATATATATATATATATATATATATATATATATATATATATATATATATATATATATATATATATATATATATATATATATATATATATATATATATATAATATGATAAAGGTTTCTTCAAGCATAACCTCAGTATATTGTTATAAATAATTTGCATTAGTTGTTTTATTTTATTGAAATTGAAAAATTATAATTTGATTGTAATAATAATAATAATATGTAATTGAAATTGTCTTTGAAAATTATATTTATATGTCATTAAATAATAACAAACTCCGTGTATAATAGTGTTGTATAAATATTAAAATTATTTAATTTACAGTTGTCAGTTGTGGAGTTATTATTTTCGAATTTATTTAACACGTAAGGCTTAAAATTAGAATAGTGAATTAACATAAATTAATTTCATCAAGTAGAAAGTAAAAACATAAAGATGGTAAATAACGCATGATTATATTGACATTAACATAAATAAATAATAATAACCTCATTTGAGATACCTTTCACCAATTGGTTAATGGAATGTAAGAATTCTTGAAATTTGTCATCAATTTTTCCATTAACGTAAGAATTCTTGAAAGTAAACATGTGATTAAACTAAAATTTTAAGCCAATATATAGAAATTTAACTTACTTTTACGCAATAATAATTTTTAAATCAACCTGGCCTCCACATATCCCAATAAGAAAATATTGAACAACATTATTAGTTTATGTCTTCATCTTCATTTAACTACTCTCTGATTAATTTGATTTTACACCATATAATACAAATATATGAGTACATTATATGATGCAAACTCAAACACAATGACAAAAAGAGTATTCAACAGCCTTTTTTGATGTAGCAGTTTAAATGGCTTTAGTGAAATATGTAAGGTTAAAATATTCTCCTTCCATTTCCTTTTCTTTTCTCTCATTTTAGCACATTTTCAAATCACTTTTCATTTTTAATACATACTCTTTATAAAAATTCATAAAAAATCATATAGTATAAAAATAATATATTAAGACAAATTTAACATTTTGTTTATATATTATTTTAATGAATATATTAGAAAACAGAGAGAATTATTTAATTTTCTAAAAACAACCATGTTTGGTATCTTTCTATTAGAAGAGTAGTGGTGTGCAAAAATAGCCTATCTGAATTATCTGATAATCCAAAATACTTGTAATTCTATTTAAAAAATCAGAAAATTAATCCGACTTTGGAAAATTCAGATTGAATACCTGATTTTTAAACCGAATACCACCGAATACCGAATCCATGTGCTAATCGAAATATTGGCAAAATCGAACATCCGACTTTCTATCTTTTTATCATTTTTTTTTATTATTTTAAAAATATACATTTTAAAAATTTTGGTCTGAATGTTATAGACTATAATTGACAAATTAGTTTATCTTCATTGATAAAGTATATTTTGCTATGGTATAATTTCATGTCAAATAACGCCTACTATTGCACACAGAATTACAATCTTTGTGACTTGTGTTGCAACTTTTTTTGACTTCATATAAACCATATACTTACTTAATTCAATTCTTTTGACCTCTACTATATTTGGATTTTGACTTTGAACTAAAAAATCCCTGTGTTTGAAAGGACATGTTACATGTATTAATCCATATAACTAAATTTAGGCTTGAATTATTGACTTTTCACCATAATCTAAGAGAAGATTTTCATGTTACTTTCACTTGAGGTTTCCTCACCTTCATTTTTAATAATCAAACAAACAATTAATAGAAGCAATTGTCAATAAATGATCTTTTTGTTACATTTGCGTAAGCAAGACTTGTTGCAACATCGGTTAATGTGATGGGTATAGATATATAGTTGAGGTGAACTAATCACATACACATTGGAGATAGTAGTAATGGATGCAGCCGGTCCCCTGAGAGACCGTCTCTTTGAGAGACATGTCTCAGGTCCAGTCCATTAAAGCTTAATGCATACTCTTACTCTGCATTTTTTCTTTATTTAGAGATGGTCTGTCAAAAAGACATGTCTCTCACAAAAATTTGTGTAATGGATGAAGCTAAGGTAAGCTTGATCACAGAATGACATATATATTAGAGGGTAGTAATTGTAACGATTGAGGTTTGTGTCATTAAGTGATGCATTGAATGACGTGAAATGGCGTCACGCACTACAACAAATTTAGCTTTTTGCGATATTAGATTTAGTGGCATTAAAAAAATGTCATTGATTCATATTTTTAGTATAATAGTTATTACTTTTTATTTTAAGTTTCACCCTAAAGTGATTTAGCGACACTTAATTTGGTCTTTAGTGGCATATGTAATTGTCCCTATAGTCTATCGTGACATTTATGAGAAATGTCACTACATCCTATGTCGCTAAAAGCTTTGGTGTGATTTTTTAATATGCTGCTAAAGGGTATAATAAATGTCACTGAATTCTCTATATACACTATAAGAAATTTAAAATATCGACATTTAAATTGAATGTCGCTAAATATATCCCACTACAAGCAAATTATGTTGTAGTGACGATGGGTCTAATCACAGGGATTGCTCATTTAGGCACTCTATTTATGGATTTTTAGATTTTAATAACCATGAATCAGATAATATTTTGATTTGGGAGAGTCTATAAACTGAATGTTGAAATCCAAATTAAATATATTAAATACTTTAATTTCCACGTAATTTTGTCGTTTTTTTAGTAATTTTAAGTGATTTTAACGTCTCGTGTTTATTTATTTTGAATGATTTTTGAAATTAATACTTTATAATCATATTTTGTCAACACTTTACCTACCCTTTGTAGAAATATATCATATGTTAAATTATATACAAAAGAACTTACCATATACGGATTCAAATTTTTTTATTTTAGGTCTCATTTATTCCTTTATATTATTTTGTAACAGTACTTCATTTAAGTCTAATTAAATGTCTCATTTCTTACTGTTTAATTTTTTTCTTAATTTTGATCTATTGAGATCTAATAATTAATTTAACAGTTGTCAACTTTTTCTCTTAATTTTATCCTCTTACAGCATTATTCAATTACTTTTTGCCATATATTTATTTTTTTAAAAAAAATTAGTACAAATTACAATAGAAAGGAGTACTAATTTTAATACTTCTACGAAATATAATTGTACTAAAAAATTGTTTAAAAAAAAATGCAAGATGCGATAGAATCATCAAATTCGATGCAAAAGGAATATGTCATGTTGATTGGCGTCAGAGAAGATGAACTTAAAATGAACAACAATTTTCAAAACAAATTATGTCATGAAATACGGCAAAATTTGTTTTATGCATAGTCTTACTTGAAAATGATGTGCACCCTTTGAGGGAGTCAAAAAGAAACTTAACTACTTTGTTTCCAAATCTACAACATTAATAAGCATGCTCCGATACACTAACAATAAAAACACTTATAAAAGTGGAAATCTTATATGAATATGGTAATTGGTAGGTACAAATCAAATGCATTTGGTCACATTTTTCTTTCGGCAATAGATTGCACTCATCATGGATATTTAAGATTTGGAATCACAATTCACAATCCAATATTAATGTTTACTTATTCAATTATAAAGTTCATTTGACTTATTAGGGCTTTTTAGTCCACAATTAACAATGGTTATTAGGAGAGTCTAAAGTGGTTTTCTGAGGAACTTTGTCGATACCCCCAAGCCAGAAAGAGTTCTAAATGATTGTCTAATAAACAACCTTTGCCCAACTGTATAGTGGCTTTTAGCTTGGAGAGTTAGAATTAAGTGACTTGTCTCCGAAATACCCTTTAACCTTAACCAAACTCAATTACTACAAACGACAACCAGGTTAGAAGATTTTGAAGTGGTGTATTTTGGGATTAATTTGGGTTAGTTGTATGTAGGGATGGTCATGGGGCGGGTCCAACCAAACCCGGACCCGGACCCGGACCCCTTCAATTTTTTGAGATCCGAACCTAGATCCGGACCCTAAGAGTCCAAAATTTTCAGACCCAGACCCTCCGAATCTTATGGGTCTAGGGTCCTTAATGGGTCTAAAAAAGTCTCTTTGATTTGTCAAATTTGAACCATTTGTTAGTCATTATATTTTTCGAATATTTGTAAGGGAATTATTATCATATTTTACAAATATTTAATACTAAATTAATATCCAAAGTCGCATAGCATTATTTATATTCGGTTAAATTTTATTATAAACACTAAATCGAGTACATGAAATGAGGATATAATTGGGTTAAAACTTACCAAGTAACATATATATAGTATTCTTATATTACGATTATATGAAAAGAAAATAAGTGTTGGGGCAGAATTCATACGTAGAAGACATATAGAAATGAACAATTTAATATTTATAAGTGTCTGAGTGGCGGGTCCAGGGTCCATTCCTCGGACCCGGACTCAGATCTGCCAATTATTTTTTAGATCCAAATCCGACCTGAATTCGATGGGTCTCAAAAAGTAAGACCCAGATCCTTAAAAAAGGGGCGGATCCAATAGGGTCCTAGACCTGTGACCATCCCTAGCTGTATATGAGTTTGGTCAAAATCAAAGGTACAAGAAAAGTTTAAAGGGTATTTCAGGTACAAGTCACCGGATTTCAGTGAATTGGTTTTATCAATGACCACTTTTGTAAGTTAGACTGGAGCTGTTCATG
Organism: Amaranthus cruentus; assembly: GCA_019425755.1. NCBI lineage: Eukaryota > Viridiplantae > Streptophyta > Magnoliopsida > Caryophyllales > Amaranthaceae > Amaranthus > Amaranthus cruentus. Next base: position 9,628,501 of record CM033464.1, read on the forward strand.
GGCGGGCTTGGGCGGGTAGTGAACTGGGTACCACCTAAAAATTCTACCCGCGGGTAGACGTGTATTTTTAAAAATAAAAATAAAAAACATAAATCATATTATAAAGTTAAGTTTTTATAAGAACAAACAAAATATAATACATCTATATATACTACATACTAAATGCATTCTTCAGTATGACACGTGTCGCTTTCATATTCATTGTTTTCCCTCCAAAAATTTTCATTTAGCTAAATTAGGTAAGTAGAATAATTAAACTTGAATGCCCTATTATTTAAATCAATTAACATTTCAAATGGCAATAAAAAATTGGACAATATGAAATTAATATACGTATGGTCAAAATATCATTCTATAAAAAATGCAATAAAAAATTTGACAATGTATGGTCAAATTCTTTTTTATATCTTCTTTATTCTTTATTTATGCTATATACATATATTGGTTTATATCATTCTATAAAAATGACAATAAAAAATTAGACAACTCAAAATTTATGTTATTGATCATTGTACAAGTTCATTTAAAATAATTCAAGCTCAAAGTTTAATGTTAGAGTTTTAAAATTTAAAAGAATTAATGTAATGCAAAGACTAATTTTTCTCACACATCAAATATTATCTTCTCTATATTTATTATGTTCACCAAATATCAGAATAATTTAAAATAATTTTATTTATATTTAAGAGATCATTTAAATATTTTTTGTTTATCCGTGCTTGGCACGGGATTCAAGCTAGCTATCTAAAATACTCTAAATATATATAAAGTCTAAAAATACTCAAATTATATGAATATTGAATATAAACGGTGGAGTCGGCTACTTGTTCGAACTTTGATAGTCGACTGCTTGAGTGCTTTTAAGGGTTAAAAATATCAAATGTAGATAGTAGAATTAGAAACTTTATTAAAGTCTAAAAGAAGTAAACCTTAAGGCTAATAGAAGAGTAATAAACTAAAGTTGGGTATTATCTCAAAAAAAAAAACTAAAGTTGGGTATGAGTCATGTAGTAGTATAGTTTGATAATTAATAGAATTAAGTATTTAATAAATAATATATATTAAACTAAGCGGGCGGGCGGATATACCCGCGGGTATTTTTTTGGTGTCTCTACACCTCCGTTTATCTTGGCGGGAGGGTATTACCCGTTCAAACTTTAAATTTTTTTAAAAAATGTTGTCCTTGCTCGCCCGTTTTTCGAGCTGGATGGGTTGGGCCTGGCGGGTAGCCCGCCCATGAACAACTCTAGTTAGAAGGTGTAGTTCACAAAACATAAATTTAATGACTGTAGTTAATAAAATGACTAAAACAAAAATATTCTTATTCTTTAATGACCTTCATTGTCTCTTAACCCTTAACCCTAATTTTATAGTAAGTATTTGAATCCTACTTTGATGATCCTGATCTAAACACATGTAATAATATTATAATAATATGATTAAAGTCCAAAAAAATTATACTAATTTCATCATTTAATTACATATAATAGTAATATGATTAAAGTCTTAAAAAAATTGAATTAGTCAGAGATATTATCATGTAATCAAGACTAAAACCTATTTATCCATCATATACATACATATTACTAAGGTAAAATATGCTTACATCAGCAAAAACTAAAAACTGATGAGGTGTCAAACTCTAAGTAAATTTTTTCCCACCCATTGATTATAATGATGTCATATAAGTTTGAACTACAAATTCACTTATGATTAATTGTTTAATTGTTAAATTTAAGTGTGAAATTTTAAATATCTAACTTTTCGAAAAATGCTCAAGACATTATAATTGAAGTTTATTTGGAATGCATGGTTGGTAAAAGCAATGAAAAGTTTCAAAGCCATTAATGTGTATCATTATTTTTTAAGTATAGTTGTCCAACAATATTGGTATTACTTGAGCTATTTGTTAAAAGGTACCATAATATTTATATTCTAGTATTCTACTACAAAAATAATTATTATTGTATTATTAAGGTACTAACCATTTTCTTATTATTATAAATATTAAAAAAAGTAATGTGCTTATATTCAATATGTATGAAAGCTATAATATTTTCTTATTAAGATACATATCAAACGATGTAAATTTTTTCACATATCATGGATGAAACTCCACTCAAGGGTATCATATGCCTACGTAAGTCTATTTTTATCAAGCAACTGGGGGCACAGTTCTACCTGGTATAATGTCTAACAAGATCCTGATAAAGAAAAATGTTTTGAGCAATCTTCCTTCCTACCACAAAGGTACCTTGCGACAGAGTTATTATACCACCTAGAACCTGTTTGAGCCTCATACACACAAGTTTAGAAATACATTTATAAATGACATGGTAATTAACAAGAAATAAGTCTATAATTCCCTAGAGAAGAGGGGCATGGAACTTTAGGGATCAGAGTAATAGTAGTGACATTCCAAGCCTTCAAGAGCTTCCTAGTCATAAAGAAAGTTTGAAACTGCTTCCTCAACACATGTTTTAACATGATAAGTTTTTGATGAATCTGAAAGCTTTTATGACCCGTGACACATTGTTTCCATCTCTTTTGAACAATTTCCATAAAGTTAGGCTTGGAAGTCCAGAATTTACATAATTTAAAGGGAATCCTACCACGAGTCTGAGGGAAGAGCTGGTTCAAAACTGGAGAGTGATCGAACTCCCCTTCAGGTAAGAATGAAGCCTCAGCACTCGGATAGGCATCCTCCCAATAAGAGTTACACATGGCCCTATCAATTTTGCTAAAGATTCGCTTAGTGTCAGATTTTTTTATTTCAAGTAAAGAATCGACCATTGTTCTTCATGTTTACATTGGGTCATACAATTATATATATATATTGACTTATTTATTTATTTATTTATTTATTTATTTTATATATACAAGTCAAAAATAATTTTAAAGCAACCAACTAATAAGAATAAAATTTTTTATTGTCTTATAATTGGTTTTGATGTATTTTGATTTAGCCTTGTTTTACAACCAATCAAAAATTAACATTTTGTAGAGTAGGAGAAGGATCACAGGTGTTAATGTTACAAGAAGCACCTTTACAAAAGTTGAAATGGAAATGTCTGACCTTTTGATATTGGGTTATTACTTTGTTAGAGAAGTGGGATCCCACTAATTGTCCTATGAAGGATGAAGAATTCAAAAATTTAGTACTTTAGTTTAATTGGTGATGGGCAGAAGTACTTGCTTAAGCCTTCTACCCACATGAATACAATTAGTTGGGAAACCAGCTTTGTGGTTGAATTTATAAGGCCATCCCTTATTGTTAGGGAAATTCATTAGTTGAAGGTAGAGGTGTTCAACGGGGCGGGTCGATCCAATAGGTTAACAGTTGGATCATATTTTAACGAGTCATTAGCGGGTCGGATCAATAATGGGTCGGGTCATTAATGGGCCTTGGTGTAAAGGGTCGGGCCGGATCGGATAATTATAAGAATAAATTGTGAAAAAAGATTTCCCACTTTTTTTTTATATTTTTAAATGATATTATTATAAACATAAGTCGATTGACCCAACGGGTCATAAAATATAATAAAAAATTATTTTTATTAACATTTTAAAAATGGGTCAAAGTGGGTCGGATTTAAACGGGTTTGACCGGCCCCACCCCGTTTAACATTTGACATGACCCGCCCCGACTCGGCCCATTTAAATTTTGACCTGACTCGCCCCGACCTGCCCAGTTGAACACCTTTAGTTGAAGGTAATAAAATGGTTAAATAAATATCACTTTGGAAATGATAAATTCTTCGTGGTAATCAAACGTATGTAATTCAGTTAGTTAGGCGATTCACTCAAAATAATAAATTGTTTTTTGAAGTAAAGAATTATGAGAGTTCCAATTTAAATAAACATTCGACATATTTTTTACGTTCATAAGGATTCATTCAATGTTTCTACTTTATCTATATGATTTTGTACTTCGAGTAGCAAAGTCATCTTACATTAAGTATTAGAAAGCAGTGCAAAGGATTTGATAAACTTAATCCCGATAAAAAAAATTATTAAAAATAACACAAAAATTATGGAATAAAGTCTTTGAAAATGAAGTGTTTTCTTGAGTTATGTTACATCATTTTGAATTTGTTATAACATGGTTAAAAACTTCTTATTACTTAATAATCCATAACATAGAAATCCAAATGGACTAAGTTATTAGTGTTTTTATCATACAAATTGTTAATATTGATATCAATCCTAGGATTTTTTTTAATTATGTATAAAATAAATATGTTTAAAGGAAGAAAGTAGGTATAGAAGTTACAATTTGATGAGGAGAAAATCTTACCACCACGATATGGAATCCATCTCATTCTCATGAAAAGGTGAGGCAAATGAGTAGTGAATACTACGTGGAAGAGGTGTAATTAGAAAAAAAAAAATTATACCCTAAAAATCTTTTATTTTGAACTTACAAGAAAGTAAAATTCATCAATTTATAAGTGGAAAATTAAAATTTCAAAACATATTTCTGATAAGTCTATTTTGTTAAAATAAAGAAACTATCATATCTTTATAATTAAAATAAATGATAGAAAAGCTACAAATCTAAAATATGTTAATGGCGCAGATGTACTATGTAGTTATTGAGGTTGGTCAGTTGACATTACTTAAACTAAAACTACAATCAAATACTATATGTAAATATACCTTAAATGAGTTGGTTGTTGTATTGTCTTTCATCTGAGTGACCAAAATTAAAACCCATAAAACCCGTTTTACATATTTTTTTTAATTTTTTTTAGACCCCAAATAATCCCGCAATTAAATCCTCATCCTGAAATTCCAAACCCATTGTATGCTTTTGAATCATACTTTCCTTCTAGATCAACATCCGACAATTCACCGATTCCATTTGGTGAAATTCAACACATGCATGCTCAACATCAAGCTTCACAAGTTCAATGGTGATTATTATTTTATTTATTTTAAATTCACATGACATGATATATATCGCTTCTAAAATATGAAAACACAATGCGTATATTTACCTTAACTTATTCAATAATAATTGTAATTATTAACACCACTACTTATTTTTCCTAAATCTGCCACTGAAAGCGTTCGCGCCCTCTTTTCCTTAACTCCAACCTAAACCAAATTAACAATACACCATATACACATTGATTGCTATCAATTCCCTTGTGAAAGTAGACAAAGTGGGGAGGGGGTGGGTGATAAACCTAGAAGAAAAGGGCATAAAGTTTAATGAGTTGAAAGCATATATATAATTTTGCAAGTTGGCCTTTTTGAGGGGCCATAATACAAGTTACCTAAGTTTAGAGAACTATAGTATAATAACATATGACATGCTAGGTGTTGACTAATTGATACACAAACCTTTGCTTTGTCTCCCATAATAATGCAAATATGTATAGTACTTAGCACCTCAAACAAATATAATAAATACTTCCATTAATATTCCCAACTCTATATGGGGCCCATTAAATACCTTTCTTTATTTTTGAAATGATAATATTATTAATTCATTATTTTAGATTTGTATATATTAATCTATTCTCCTGTCAAAGTTGTCTCAAAAAAAAGCATATGAAAACAAGTTAGTGTAATTTTGTTTAATGCTACTCCAAGATTTCCTGCATGGAACATCCATTAACATGGACAATTTTAGTATCTCCTAGTCTTCTCCAACCAAGATATTACTATATTTGTCAATTAAAATAATATTGACAGCATACATATTAATATATTATGTTAATAAAATAACAATTTTACTAACTCAAAAAAAAAATAATAACAATTTTATGGCTGGAATCAACCTTTTCAAAATCTACTGAAAAGAAATTTGATTATTGTTTATTTTTAAATAAATCCACTTATTCCATATAATTGCAGAAAAAAGACTCAACTATTGTTTATTCCTAATTGCTTGTATTACAAAGAGGTTTTAAAAATATTAATTGAATTTATTTTTAGCAAATAATCCAATACCTGGGTTTATTTTAAAAAACTAATAGATGGGTTTATTTTAAGCGGATCAAGACAATATTAATTTATTATTGATGACAATTTTCCCTAAATTTTTCTCCATTCCAACCCATTTATTTTGCATCATTAATTCATTATGTTAAAAAACTCTTGTATCCTAATTCGAATTGATGCGGAATCACCACAACATAATTTGCTTTTAGTGGGATATATTTAGCGACATTTAATTTAAATGTCGCTATTTCAAAATTTTTATAGAGTATATAGAGGATTTAGTGACATTTATTAGACCCTTTAGCAGCATATCAAAAAGTCACACTAAAGCTTTTAGCGACATAGGATTTAGTGACATTTCTCACAAATGTCACTATAGACTATATTGACAATTACATATGCTACTAAAGACTAAATTAAGTGTCGTTAAGTCACTTTATGGTGGAACTTACAACAATAAAAACCAATCATTTATACTAAAAATATGAATCAGTGACATTTTTTTAATGCCACTAAATTTAATGTCGCAAAAAACTAAATTTGTTGTGGTGAATGAGTAGGATGGATGGAAAAATAGTTATTGGGACACGTGTAAACAACCCGTAAAAAGAATCTTTGGCTACTTTTCATTAGCATTTTTTTTAACAAATGAGATTACTTTGAACTTGGAAGATGTTGATCTTCACATTGTTTAAAGACTAAAGCATAAGAATACAAAAAAGGAAACAAAATATATGGTAATGGCTTACCATTTTTGGACAAGCAGTCTCCTCTTTCCAAGTCAGAGATTAACATTTGATTCTACTTAATGCAACTTGCCCTGATTAGAGTTCAGCTTTCTATAACAATCTTAAATTAGGGTTTTTGCAATTGAATAATCTAATATTCTCTTTGTTACATGTTCTTGACAATTTTGTAAATTTTATTGTAACTTTTATTGTGGGAATAATGAAATGCTAATTAATTAAAAATTATAATAAAGAATATGTATAGTAAGAGTACTAAGATAAAAAAAAACATATTGAATAGACTAATAAAAAATAATTTATATGAAATTTATTATTTGCTTAAACTTTTAGTTGAGTTAAGAGTTTCAGTTGGATACTCCGCAATTACTTATACTTCTACTTCATCCGTAACATTATACTTATAATAGATAGTGATATTAACTCACACATCTTACGATTAGTAGTTAGTATTTCAAAACGAAAGTAATATTAGATATGTCAAAAAGATCAAGTTAGGTTAAGTGATCGGGTTCAAGTCATATATAGAAAGATCAAAACCCCCTTGACCCAAAAAAGCTAACCCGTATCAAAAATCCAAACATTAACCCAACCTACAACAACTCATGTCGATTTGGCTTCGACCCCTTAACTCATTTAAAGTTTTATGTTTTCAATTTAGGGTTTTTAACATTTACTACATCTAACTCATTACACTGTAATTTTAAAATTTTCTTTTATGAGTTGTTTATTGCGTATATATTATGAAAAATAGGAAAACATTGAGTTTAAAATTTTAAATTACGTTATATTTATTGATTAAACTCGAAATTAAGTCGTTTTATTAAATGGGTTATACATGTTTGTTTTAGGTTTGATATAATGACCAAAACCTAACTCATATAATACGGGTTGACCTATTTAATTAGGTCAAAAGTGTCAATCCAAACCCACTTGTTTCAGGTTAGATTCAGGTCGAATAAGCTTTAGTCAGGCCTAAGTAATATATTGCTTCCATTTTCATATGCTTTTCTCAAATAGTATTTACTAATTTTAGTGTCAAACGTTAACTATAAAATTTCTTCGATCTATACGAATAAAAATATTCACGTGGAATCTTGATAAATTTGTCTTAATATATATTTTGTAAATATCAATTTTTAGAATTTTAAAAACACACAAATGAAAAGAATAAATGGAAACAAAGAAGAATGTTTTATTAATTACTATGGTCAAATAGTTCATTTAATGTACTCCAGCATGCAAATTGACTTTTCATGAGAAATTATACAATAGTTCATTTAAGTGCTGATACACCTTTAATTTATTTATTACAATCTCTGACGATCCCTAGCATAGAATACTTGGAAAAGCGTTTTTCCTAGTTCTTATTTAATCTCAAACTTATACTCAGCTCCGTTCCTAATTTTCACTCTATTTACTTTTTGCACAGTTTTTAAAGTAAACTTTAAATATTAAGATCTCTAAATATGTATTATAAAAAATTTTTAAAAATATATAATATAAAATTATACTTTAAAACGAATCTAACAAGATCCCACATGGATATATTTTATCATATATATATGTCTTAAAAATCTTAATAAAATGTCTCTCTCCAATATAAAATATTCTAAATGGGAAGAACATTAGGAAAGGGAGGGAGTATTCTCTTTGTTCCTTTTTGTTTCTCTACAAGATTGTCCACTTTAAGAGAGATATTCAAATTTGATTTTTAAAGTATATATTGAAGATAAAATATATTTATGTGAGATCTTGTTAGATTCGTTTTGATGTAAAGTTAATGTATAAGTTTTATAATTTCTTATGATGCATACTTAGAGATACTAAGGCTTAAATTTTGCTAAAAACATGCATAAGGTAAAGTGGACAAACAAAAAATAACGGAAGGAGTAATAAAAAGAAGGTCATGATGTTTGAAGGAATATAATTACTTGTAAATTAATTAAATTGCGAGATATATATATATATATATGTGCGTGCGTGTGCGTGTGTTTTTGAGATCGATTAAATACCATAGAATGTATGATATTTGTAATCCAACTTTATGAAGTTAGAGTCTATAGTTTCAATGTGAGATTTTTTTTTAAAAAAATAGATGAGTATATTTTATTTATTTCATTCTCTAGAAAAACAAGCAAAAGATAAATTTGAAATTCAACCTTAAAACCCTTACCTAGGATCACAATTACAGGTTTCAGTTTATTTGTTACACTTTTATGGGTACGAATTATCTTTATTCCTATTTAAACTTGAATTTTATAGTTTTTTATGGGCACCATACATTAAATCATATAATTTAAACCTATGAGAGCTTTTAAAATCATATAGTATAAACTCAAATAAAGCGGGTCTAAAGTAATTAATAACAAAGATAACACAAGCATTAAGAAGTGAGGTAGTGACCCAAACGAATGCCATATTCACGTGGGGAGCAATAGCATTAGAGCATTGGGTGCACATGCTTTATGAGACATTTTTATGAGGGAGTTTTTATTTGTTTTGCTCATCCCAATTGGAAAATTAGCAAATAATATCCCTTAATAAATATTAATTTGGCTAATACATTTTCATAAATATCGTCGCATATCTTTTTTTTTTCTAGTTCTACAAACTGAATTTCTTATAGATTCATTCGTATATTATAAAACATTTAGTATAATTCTTCCCTAATTATAGCATTATTTCAATCTCATGGATATTTTATAGGAATACTACTAATTTTTGTTTAATCCAAAAAGTTTGAGTCAGCATGGCTTTATCTTACTTACACGTAAATTCCACTTGTATACATTAATACATAACAAATTAACAATCTTGTCTAATCACAGCTTTAATTTTGTGGACAATTTTAATACGTTACTTTTAAAATTTTAACTAAATTAGTATGGGCCCACATAACATTGCTGTCTACCACCCATCTTGCCTACCCAAATAACCAATCAAATTTCTCCATGTGGCATGCTAGGTCAGACCACACATGTCCATGTGGAATTTAATTTTGCACTTACGTCTTGTGCATGTACTTCCTTCGTTAGGTGTTCCCTTTCATTCCTTTTATACAATCCAATTAATTTATTTTGATTATTTATATCTGGAATTATACATGATGAAAAATTATATAACTTATTGTTGTGAAAGTGTGCGATCAAACGATTCACATAATAGTCTATTCAATTATATTTTTACTTACATGTTAAATGTAATTAATATATATAAAATAAGTTTGAAGGATCTATGGTAACAAATAGCAATAAACATAATATAACAAGTATTTCAAATGGGATGAACTATAAATTATTTCACTGCCTTTGTCCTAAAGATATAGTTTCAAATTGAAATGGTGAAAAATTGAGAAAAGTTAGCAAATATGTTTGTTCTATGGAAAAGTGTGAGAAGTTTGTGTATGAGATGAAATTCTAAGCTAAATATGTTGATGAGAATTAAAGAATAAGTGTCAGATATAGCAAAAAAAATAGGCATGTTGAAATTCAATGATGGACTAAAAGTGAAATAGAATAAATTCTTTAGGACGAAGTGAGATGTATATATCTTATCACATTGCCCGTTCTTCTAATTTATAGAGGGCGTTTGGAAAAAGGTTGTTGGTTAGTGGTAATTTTAGTTGGCTTGTTTGACTAGCTGGAAATATTAGTTTTTTGTTGTTTTTAGGTTAACTGGATAAGACGGTTGTTTAAGGAGATGTTTAGTAAAGTTATATATTGACTGTTTATCGTATATTAGAGAAAAAATAAACTAACAAATCAAAAAAAAATACCCAATCAAATTTGCTTTTTTAATGTTGGCTTAAAAGCAATATAACAATACAATAGTCATTACTAGACAATGTTTTTAGCTTTTGCACCAACCAAAAACTTATAACCAAAGCACAACTAAAAGTAAATATTTACTAGACGTTGCATGCATATGATCAAGTTTTCTTAAAATTAATAATGATGACAATACAAGGAAATGTGTTTACAATTATTTATCGATGTTTATGATCCCGATGATCAAGAATGCGAAGAATTTCACTACAATAAATTTAGCTTTTTGCGACATTGTATTTTGTGGCATTAAAAAAATGTCACTGATTCATATTTTTAGTGTAATATTTATTGGTTTTTATTTTAAGTTCCACTATAAAGTGATTTAGCGACACTTTATTTAGTCTTTAGTGACATATGTAATTGTTACTATAGGCTATAGTGACATTTGTGAAAAATATCACTAGATCCTATATCGCAAAAAGCTTTGGCATGAGTTTTTATTATGCTGTTAAAGGGTATAGTAAATGCCACTAAATCTACTTTATATACTATTATTAATTTAAAATAGCGATATTTAAATTAAATATCGATAAATATATCTCCTAAAAGCAAATTATGTTGTGGTGTTTGAGGATTATTACCTGGAGGAGGAAGATCCATATGAGGACTTAGAAGACGATGTGGGTGGAGATTGCAATAATGATTTAGGAGCTAATATGTTTCATTTAAATGGAAGAGAAAATCGTATAGAGAAGACAATCTTTATTTATTATATGTGGATTATTACATTAGATGATTCCTAGCTTTCTTAGTTTATGAAGCTTATGTTGTTGTGAGTTACTTGCATGTCACATAACTTGTAAATGTTATATAGTTTGTTATTCATATTTTAGTTTGAATTGTGATTTTGGTTAAATTATACATATATATGAATCCTAGTGATGATTTTTGAGTTTAGATGTATCTTACCACATGATTGAAATAATTTACTTCTTTTATTTAGAAGATTTATGTTTTTTCAAGGAGTCATGCCAAATATGTGTGTTATAAGTTTTATGTATATTGATTGTTTACATACTTATTTAAATATCTTATTTAATGGATTATAATTGTTTACAAAAATTACCAACACATATAGCAACATACAAATCAAAAATTATCAAAAATAAAAATAAATATAAAAAGAAAGAAAACATAAATTATAAACTAAAGTTTACCAACAACAACATACAAAACGAAAAAAAAATCTACATATAAACTATCATCAAATAATAACAACATATGAATTACAAAAAAACAAAAAAATTGTTAGAAAACGAACTGAAAACGCATGATGCTGGTTGAATAAATATTGAAGGTTGAAGGTTAATGGTTGGAGGTTGAAGAAGGTTGAAAGTTAAATATTAATAAGCGTAGGAAATTAAAGATTACTGAAAGAGTAAGTGAAAAAATAAAAGTAAAGTGAAAGTGAAATTAAAAGATTTATAAAACCCAAGTTCTCTCCTTCCATGAATTTGAATTCTCACAATTAATGGTGACGGGATAAAGACGAAAAATTCCCGTAGCCAACTTTAGAGATAGAATGGCGACGAAATGGAGACAAAAAAATGTTTGTAGCCATCTTTTGAGCCAGAATAGCTATGGGATGATAATGCCCGTAGCCACCTTAGCGATGGGAATTTTCTGTCTCCATCTCGTAGCCTAGCTTGGCGACGGATTGTCTCAATATGAGTAAAGCCTTGAGAATTCAAGATTCAATTAAGTTGTATTTTACGTGTAACGACTGCCCCGATGTCTTCGACATGGACTTGGTGAAATTGTATTCTCCGTGAAGATGCGGAGTAGATGTGATACCCCAGATTGAGATTTTAAAGGATTGATAGACTACTCTTATTAACAAGGTGCATCTTCTTTTCATGGGAGCTCATTTGCTAAGAACTCCACAGTTAAGCGTGTTTGGTAGGGAGCAATTTTAGGATGGGTGACCTCCTGGGAAGTTTTCCCGGGTGCGCACGAGTGAGGCCAAAGTGCGCTGGAAAGACTTGTGTTGGTCTGTGGGACCAGTCTACAGTCTCCATGAGTAGTCATTGGTGGTCCGTTGGGCCGGAGTGTTATAGTAGAAACCTTACGAAAGATATATATAGGTCCCATGAGATCTTTTCCCTGCGAGGAGCACTGAAAACACGATTAGCCACGATTGTAGTATTGCTCTGATACCACTATTTACACTCCGATTCATCGATGACTACCCATCAGGGTCGACCCTAAGGGTGGGCAAGAGGGGCAGTCGCCCAGGGCCATGTCATAAAAGCAAAATTAATGGTTGTAGAAGGTCTACATAGGTTATAAATTACAAAGAAAAAGGGTCTCAATGTGCCATTTCGCCCAGAACCCCAAAACATCTAGGGCATGCCTACTACCCATGAGTTATAATTAACCACTATGGTATTATAAAGGGAAGACGATTTAAGTGGAGCTAATGTTTTGCATAGAAGATCAAGTAACACTTTGTTTCCGTTGCAATTTTGAGAAATTGGTTTAAGAGTTTTCTCAATTGAATTTGGAAACCGCATTCAGAAGGGGAAATCATGACCCTAAGCTATTCAAACTTAAGTCATAAGCTAGTGAGGAACGTTTGAGTGTTTCTTTGTTCATGAAGATAGAAGTTACGTTTTAAAGGTCGGTGATATATACTTAAAAATAGTGTGTCTTTGTTTAGGAATATTCTTTTAGAAAGATAATCTGTAACACCCCTTCATTTTATTTCATCATAATATTTTTTCTAGAATAAATTTTGAATAGATTTAAGTCACTCAAACAATATAACTTAGTTCCAATCATCGCTAATTCACTAAAAATTTTGACTTTATTGTCACTATTATACAATTTCTACATTTATAAATATTGCAACTAGTTGCATAGTAAGGATGACAATTCAGTCCGAATCCAACCCTAGTCCGACTCAATCCGAGGGAAATAATCCGATTCGAGTCCGAATAAAAAGTCATCCGACTCCGACTCTGACTTTACGATCTGAGTCCGAGTTAGAGACGGATCGGAGTTGGACCTTATTAAAAATCCGAGACTCCGACCCGACTCCGACCCTGAAAGACATCTGACTTTGAATTTGACTTTTACACTAATATTTTGTTTCCTTTAAAACTTTAGATTTTACTAATTCAAGCTCTCTCTTATACTAATTGTCATTTTCGATTTTAAAAAAGTACTTGGTATTTTTATTTAGATTAATGAATCAAGATAAGACAAATGAAATCAAGAGAAATAAAATACGCCAAATCAAAATACGAGAAAATTTTGTTAAATTTTAGTAGTAGGATTATTTCTGTTGTTAAAATTGAATTCAAATTAAAGTAAATATTTATTTGTTAAATTGTATATGAAAAATATGTTTTGTTAATTTTGTATGCTTTAAAATCATTTGTACAATATTACAAGTTTACAAAGATACTGTTTGATAATAATCCGACTCTGCATTCGTCTCCGTTGGACACTACAAAAAAATGCAAAGTTGCAACTAAAATCACCGACTACCCCGTTTTAGTCGGAAAATTCCGACTAGTTTACCGACTACCCCAAAGTGGACGGAATTTCCGACTAATTTCCTACTGAATCAGTTTGGTAGCAAAATTCCGACTGAACTGCGACATAGATGTTAGTCGCAATTTTTCCGATGGACGTGCAACTAGCATATTAGTCGGAAGTTAGTCGGTGACTTTTGCAGAAGTTGCCGACTACCACAATGGTCGGACATTAGTCGGAACTTATCCAAATTTTTCTATAAATATACCAATCTGTCATCCTATTTGTTTCTTTCTACATTTCACTCTACATTTATTACTTTATTATCTCTAAATAATCTTATAATTTAAATTAACATTACTTCTTACTTCAAAAAAAAAAGATACATTATTTCTTCCATTCCACAAGGATTCTCGCTTGGTGTTGTTTTAGTTAGATTTAGCTTTAGTTTTATTATATTATTTATATATTAATAGTGTGGCCATGTTTCTATTGTAATAATTATGAGTACTTACCCGAAATTGTTGTTATTCTCTTGTATATACGATGGCGTTGTGACAAAAACGATTAAAATATGTTCTTGAATTTTGATGAAATAAAGCATTGTTTTGCAAATAAAATTTACAATGCTCAATTTAATCAAATTTGGAGAACTTATTTATCGTTTTTACCACATTTTCATCGTATGTATACAAGAAAAAAGACTAGTTCAATCGAGTATTTATTATTTCTTCCATTCCACAAGGATTTCGACCGGTAGGTGGTCGCTAATTGGTCGGAAAATTACTGATTTTGTCTATAAATACTCTCCCTCAACGTAACTTTTCCTTACATTTCCTACCACTTCCTACATTTTCTCTCAACTGTTTTTCTTCTTTATTCTCTCCAAATAATTTAGATATGATATCAGCATTATTTTGGTTAATTTAAACAAGTACCTGCTTGCTTTGTTTTTTACTTTGTCCCGTTCTTCTTCAGACTCATACTTGGTTAATTTCAATCAAGTATGAGTTTGAGAAGGGCGGAATGAATTGAAAAACATAAATTTAACGGTTCTATTTTTTGGATAATTTAAACAAGTATGTGATTGCGTTGTTTCTCACTTTGTCCCTCGCCTCCTCACACTCATACTTGAGTTTCCTCAATCAAGTGTGAGTGTGGGAGAAGAGAGACAAGTTGAAAAACACAAATTTATCGGTTCCATTTTTTTGTTAATCTAAACAAGTATCTGCTTGCATTGTTTCTCACTTTGTCCCTTTCCTCCTCATATTCATACTTGAGTTTCTTCGATCAAGTGTGAGTGTGGGGGAGGAGAGGGACAAGTTGAAAAACATAAATTTAACGGTTCCATTTATTGTAAAAAAAAATTTAATGAGCTTTTTTTTGTGTGCCATTTTGTAGTAATAATTATGAGTACTTAACCGAAATAGTTGTTTTTCTTACTTATTGTCTTGTATGCTTACTATAAAAATGTGTTGGAAACGATTAAAATATATTTCTCAAATTTGAGAAAATTCAGCATCGTATTATTTTACTTATATTTGATACTGAAAAAGAATAATTTTCGATTTGCAGTTTGTTGGTTTTCCCCGATAGTGGTAATTACGGCCTATTGCATTTTCTAAGACTGTAAATTGCACTATCAGGGAACCAACAAGCTGCAATGAAAAAAGTATTCTTAGTAGATTCATAATAAGTAAAATTTACAATGCTGAATTTTCTCAGGTTAGAGAAACATATATTTAACGTTTTCAATTTTTTATAGTACATACGAGGAAATATTTAAGAAAAATTACTATTTCAACTTAGTACTTATAATTTTTACCCCAAAATTGCAGGAAAAAAAAGCTAATTAAATTTTTTTTATTATTTATTTACCGACTAGATTGCGACTGAGTACCAGTCGCAGAGTGGTCGGTAATTTGAAATTCGAACACAGCAAACAGGGGTTCCATACATCTGTCTTCCCTTTACCGACCACTTTCCGACTAACGTCCAGTCGCAAGTTGGTCGGTATTTTTACTTTCAAAAGTTGGTCAAAACGTCCTGACAGGCATTTATTGCCTAAGTATCCGTATACTTACCGACTACGCTCCGACTACTTGTTAGTCGTAGTTTAGTCGGAAATGTGAAATCACTGAATTTGTCCGAGATTCTTTAATGGGCACAACTTTTCATGTGCCGACACAATACCGACCAAATGTGTGTCGCAAGCTGGTCGGTAGGCAGTCGGAAATTTTATCCGTTGCTAATAAACTTGAAATTTGTTGTTTTTGCAGAGCAATGGACTTACGAAGTGAAAGAAGTTGGATGTATAACCGAAGTTGTAAAGGAGTTTATAATATGAGATATTTAGAAGGGGTCGAAGAATTCATACAATTTGCAGGGGAAAAAAATCCAAATGAAGTTAGATGTCCGTGTAAACGGTGTGGTAATCGCAGACTGTGGGCTCTAGATGTCGTAAGAGATCATCTGTTAAAGAAGGGGTTTGTGGAAAACTACTATGATTGGTACCTACACAAATGTTCTAACGGTGCACGAATTCGTAATGAGCCGGCTCTGGTTGCGCCACAGCCGAACACGGTTCAAAACCCGTATGCACAAATGGTGTACGATGCAGCAGCATGTACTTTTCCGGATACACATCATCATTTTCTACCGCATCGTGATGATGTCGTCGCAAATGTACCATACTCGTCGCCCGTACATATTGATGAAGATCCGAACCCCCAATCAAGACAGTTCTTTGAAATGTTAAGAGCCGCCAATTTACCTCGATACCCTGTTTGTGAAACATATACTCAGATGTCGGTCATAGGAAGGATGTCTAGCCTGAAGACAGACTTTCATATTCTAGAGAGACTTTATGATGAATTATGTCAATTTTTTGAGGTTAGAGTTTAGGAGGACAGAGGGGGTCGTCTCTCCCTCTCCGGTGTCATCGCGTGCATCGCCACGTCACGCTAGGACACCGGAGTCTGATACAGCGCAGGGACCGCCATGCGATGATCTTGCCCCTGCGCCACAGCATGCACTACCAGCCCTGCTATGGATGCTTGATGGCACTGGGTACGTATTATTATTTATTGCATTGTAATTGATACATACACTACGTATACTAAGTATAACTTGTTTGTTTATGAAGGTTTGCCACAGACGATGGCAGCCAAATATCCACATCCATCCGTAGGAACTTTGAGGCCTACCAAGATCCTAATGGATGGGCATGGAGGTACCTAAGTAGGCAATCGATCGATTTCTATTGGACAAAATTTCAAGTAAGGATATGTACTTTATTACTTATTTGATTGACTTTTGATTGACTTACTTTGTTATACAAATACTAATTAATTGTTCTTGTCGTTTCAGAAACAATGGGCTTGGGATCCTTCTATCACTTCGCGAGTGTACGCGGAGTGGGAGAAGAGGGCCAAGCTTAGGTACAAGGACATTATTCATACTCGTAGGAGGCTCTATGAGGATAATAATGAGTACAAGCCAGCCTGGGTCTCGATTTGGGACCGATGGGTAAGTGCTTGGAAATCTGAAGAATTCCAAGCCAGTCGGTCCAGAGGGAGGAGGAACCGCCGTCGGGGGATGAAGGGGGTGCGGCTAAAGTCACCCATACCGGCGGCTTTGTATCTGCGCGCAGGACATTGCGCATATTGGTATAACCTTGAACTTGTCCTAATTTGATTTTTTAATTTTATACACTTATAAATATTAGTACATAAATATTTAATTGATAACCATGGTTGAAATTCATTTCAGGAACAAGAGCAGCGTCGCACGCCGCTCTCTTATTAGTTGTTTCTACGCACTCATAAGGTGCGTACAAAGGACGGGTTGCAATGGGTCAACGAAAAGTCCAAGGCCATAAGTGTAAGTTCAATCTCTTATCTATATAGATTATAAATTATCATTTTTTGGTTATCATTGAATCATAGCTTAGTTAGTTTTTTTGGTAGGTTAGATTTTGGTACATTAGCTGTTTTGGAATATTACTTAGGATATCTGATATTGTAATTTGAGGGAATGTTGGTTTGGTAGCTGTTTTGGTAGTAGATACAAATTACATCTATATTGGTTTCTATTTCAGGGTTAATTTAAATTTTGGTTTAGTTAGTTTACTGGGGAAATTCTGCCGAAATTTTTACAAAATATTTTGTTTCATTGTTTAGGACGAATACATGCGCCTCCATGCCGAACTTCCTCTTGATGCGTCTGATGAGAAGATTAACGACGCTTATTTTCAGGCCGTTAAAAATATCGAATCAAAGGCGCCCAAGAAGAAGAAGCCCTCCAAG
Organism: Amaranthus cruentus; assembly: GCA_019425755.1. Classification (NCBI taxonomy): domain Eukaryota; kingdom Viridiplantae; phylum Streptophyta; class Magnoliopsida; order Caryophyllales; family Amaranthaceae; genus Amaranthus; species Amaranthus cruentus. Next base: position 9,646,816 of record CM033464.1, read on the forward strand.
AGCGTGTATGGGGTTGGTGATGCGACGGCAGTTTATTACGCAGATGTTGCGACGCCGCAATCTCAATAACAGGCCGCTCCTCCTCTTCCTCAACCAATGGTGAACGAGAGGCTCAATCAACTTTAGGAGTCTATTGTCCGAATTGAGAACCGCCTCAACGAGCACATTTCAAATGAGGAGCAGTCTTCACTCTTGGAGGAGCAACGGAAATTGAGAGAAGAGGTCAACCATTGGCTCGGCTTTATGCACACCCTTTTCCACCAAAATCCTCCTCCGCCTCCCTCAACCAGCTGAGCCCCTTGTATCTTTGTTTTTATTGTTAATTTTTATGGATTAAACATTAGTTTGTATAATACATTTACCGACAATTTGTATATTTGTATTATTAATTTTTTTGTGCCTTATTTTATTATCTTTATTGCGTTTTGTGTTTCGTTTGATCGATAGTTTAGGTTATGGATAAAATAATAAAACTGGTCAAATGTGTTCATTGACCACATTTGACCAGTTTTATTATTTTAATAGTATATTTTTACCGACTAAATTCCAACTGTCAGGTAGTAGGAATTTAGTCAGTATTCAATAAATTTACCGACTATCTACCGACCACAACTGAGTCGGCAATTGGTCGGAATCCACCGCCGCTAAAATTTTGGCGGCTTTTGGACAAATTGAGGTTTGCCTCTTCCGACTACTTTCATACCATTTGTTAGTCGCAAAGTAGTCGAAATCCAACGCCGCCACAATTTGGTCAGCCTTTGGATACACTCAGATTTGACTTTTCCGACTACTTTCCTACTAACATGTAGTCGGCGGTTAGTCGGTAGGTGAAATTAATTTTTAATTATTAATATTTCTTGAAAATCAATTAAAATCATGTTTAAGACCTACCGACTACTTACCTACTAAATTCGTAGTCGGTGTGTAGAGACCAGTGTTTAGTCGGTGATTGGTCGGAAAGTTGCAATTAAATTCCTACAACTCTTTCTAGTCGGAATTGCGACTAAACACCTACCAACTGATTGTTAGTCGAAATTCCGACTGATTTACCGACTATTTTTGTTTACCGACCATTCTGTGCCGAGTTACTGCTGTTAGTCGGTGTTAGTCGGTGTAGGCGTATACCGACTAAACAACGACTATTTTGGGTAGTCGGAGAGTTGCATTTTTTTTGTAGTGGGAGATCCGAGAGTCCGAGTCGGGGCAAACTTGGAGTATGCGTAATCCGACTTCGAGTGGAGGTGGTCTGAAATCTAAAGTCCGACTTTTATCCGGAGCAAAGTCGGAGTATGTATAATCCGAGCCGAGTCCGGCCATTGCCATCCCTATAATGCATAGTATTGCATATTTGCATTTGAGCATCAACCGTATCATAATTTGAATCAAACTTGTCTATTAAAAGCATGTTATTATTTGATAACTTGGTGAAAGTTTCCTAGCTAGATTTCCCTTTCAAAGTTCTTTTACAAACTTTAGAAACAAATGAGTCCTTTCCTTTGAATTCCTTAATGGGTATAACCATTAAGGAGTATTAAGAGCAACAAGAACATCTTGATTGTATTGCCAAGATAATTTTTTGGTTTTAGGGTTTGAAATGCAAAAAGGGATATATTTTAATATGTTTGAATAAGTATATATTTAGGGTTTGAAATGTTTTGCATCCTACCACCACGGCAGCTAGAGCCATCTAGAACTTCTTTGGAAAATTTGCAAAGAATAATCTCAACTATCACCCATTGGCCAGAAATAATCCCAACTATTGATTATTTTTTAATAATCCTAACTATTGACGAAGTTTGCTGAAAACAGTCCCACTCTATCCTTCACCGGCTGTAGCAAGTTTTTTTGATTAATTTTTTTTACCTTTTTTTTAACTCTCTTTCATCAAATTAGTATAACCTACCCTTCATCCTCTCCATCTTCTTCTTAATTCATCCTTCCTCCATTAACATACCCTAAAACTTCATTCATCCTTCATCCTTCCTCCATGATTAAGCTCTAAAAGATTCAATTACATTGTTCATAATCATTATTCATTGAATCTTAAAGGGATGAAGCTTTTAGAGCTTGACCATGGAGGAAGGACGAAGGATGAATGAAATTTTAGGATTTGTTAATGGAGGAAGGATGAATGAAGAAGAAGATGGAGAGGATGAAGGGTAGGTTATACTAATTTGATGAAGGAGAGTTAGAAAAAAAAGTAAAAAAAAATTTAATCAAAAAAACCTGCTACAGCCGGTGAAGGATAGAGTGGGACTGTTTTTAGCAAACTTCATCAATAGTTAGGATTATTAAAAAATAATCAATAGTTGGGATTATTTCTGGTCAACGGGTGATAGTTGGGATTATTCTTGGCAAAATTTCCAACTTTTTTTTAGCCCTAAGCAAAGTTAAAATATGAACTTTGAACAATGTGAATGTCCATTTTTTAAAGTAGCAACAATAAGATACTAATTTATTTCAATTGAGCTAAATATTGATTTATTCAAGAAGACAAGAAAAAACAAATTAGGAATAACGCTATTAGTTACCTTTTTTTTTTTGAGTAAACGCTATTAGTTACCTAGATTCACTTAATATCGATGAAAAGAAGAAAAAAACAAATTATGTCCTAAATAATAACCTAAAATCAAAAATTAATATACAAGTACTCGTGTCAAGGTAAATAAAGTAAAGGATTCTGAGTCGTCTTTCATGCCGCTGATGTGCAAATTTATTTAACCGCAAGCGCATGACGTACGTGTAGCTGCGGGTCGAACACAAGGAAGCTTAGGACAATGGACTATACGATTTTAATTGATTAAATTGCTAAAGGAATATAAATATTGGTTGGTTTTGAGCTAACAACTACGAATGCAATAATTAAAATGAGGTTGAACTATATGGTGATGAAATCTAGGGTATCGGGAATCCCCTAAAGTCTTGCATGATCTAATTCTCATTGGTGTCTATGAAATGTCGGATTAATTATGTGATTAAACATGATCTTGTTAATCTCAAACTCTCGCACTGTTGATTAACTATTAGATTTAGACCCTACTAATTCAATTCTCACACGTTAGTTTTATTGAACGAATTAATAAGAATTTAACTAAAATTTACCCTAAAGCAAAGTCAATCCCAATCTCACACGCTAGTTCTATTGAATAGTCCGACAAAGCATATTTAATTTAGGGTTAATTGGCACAATTTAAACACTTTAATCCATAGTTTCATAGGCACATCCAAGAATCAACTCATGCTCAACTAATAGGTTCAAACTCTAACCCTAGAAAATTGATCTACTCACTAATTATGATGAATGCAATGAATAAGATGATAAACTAGAATGAGCAATAATGAATTACTTAATAACAATAACAATAAATTCAAGGACAATAATGGAGAAAAACAAACTAAACTTTTTATTAGAGAAAGATTAAAATAACTAAGATTCAATGTTCACCAAAGAAAGCTTAAACTAATACAATAATTCAAAAACAAGGAAAATTAAAAGACTAAGATCACTTACAAACTTGAAGGATGAGTAATTCTCAAAGGCTAGATTAAAGTTCTCAAAATGAATTAACACTAGAGTAATTAAAAGCTACATTAATGAAAGACTAAGAGAAAAACTAAGTAAAAGTATGAAGGAGGAAGAAGATAACCCTAATCAGGAATAAGGGTTCTATTTATACTAATGGGGGTAATTAACCCTAGGCCCAAAGAAAGCCTAGGGAAAATACGCTCGAAAAGCTGATTTAATATTTCGCCGAGTCGGCTGCCCCAAAAGAACACCCAAAGCCAATTCGGCTTTGGGTTTCTGGAAAATGCATAAAACTTGTCAGCCTACTTCGCCGAGTCGGCGACAACAAAATTCACCCCATGGCCGAGTCGGCGATTGCTTCTAGGAAACTCATGTCCTTGCTTTGATCACCGCCGAGTCGGCGGTACCTTTTTCATGCCCATCGTCGACTCGGCGAAAGCTGCTGAAATAATGATGCTTTTTTTCTTTCACAGCCGAGTCGTCAAGGCTATTGATGCCACCTTAGCCGACTCGGCACTTAGCTTCTGGACTGACTTGCATGCTAAAACTTGCTCTTTTGATCATGACTTGGCTCAATTGATGGGTTGATTAGATCTTTGAGCTCTGTATACAAGATTAACACTAAAACCCACAAAAACAACTCAAGATTGCGCAATTCACCCATTTTCCCATACTTTGACCATGAAACATCGAAATAGAGTGAAACCAAACGAAATGACTTTAAATCGCCTCTAAACACCACAATGGAGCATAAAAATATAAGCGATTAGTGCAAATAATTGCACTTATCAGCCGCTCACGTCAGTGTTGACGGCATCCACCTACCTTTCTACACCAACCAAACCTTGATGCCTACGACGACATCACTTCCCCAATGAACAAACGAAAACTGTCAAGGAACCAACTCAACCAAAAGCTTAAACTGATGGTTAAGGCTTCATGATATGTTATATACTTTAGCACGCTCCCATACACGAGAGCCCATTGTGCTAGAAGTGTGGATGCCCATAGGCGCTGAATATTCCACTTGAGAGGTGATTGAGATTCGAACCCGTGATCTCTTGTCACGTTGACTCTGATACGCAAAGAACCGATTCAACCAAAAACTTAAGCTGACGGTTGAGGCCTCAGGATATGTTGTATAATCTAGCAAAACCTCTATCCAATGAACCCAGAAAAGGATACTAATGTTACACTTAATTAAAGTTGTTATGGTTTTTAACCCCATTTCCTGAATCAATCTTCACTATTGTGGATTTTTTTTTAACTTTAATTTCAGTTTCTTTATCTAAATGACATGTTTAACCGGTAGAAGATAAATTAGGATATTAATGAGAAGTAACTTTTAAAAGTGAAAATATTTATATTTAATTAATAGTTATTATTACAGGAAAATAGATAAAAGACTAGATAGATACCCGTGTGGTACACAGAGATTAGAAAAAAAGTTTTTGAGTTAATTTTACACTTGTATAATATTTATTTTAAAGATTATAAAGAAGGTTATTTGATCTCATTTTAAAGATCTCGAAAAATTATTATCGTTCGAATAATTATTTTTAAAAAAAAAATTATTTATAGATGAAATCACCCATTATTAAATAAAACCAATTTTTTTAAGCAAATAGGAATATGAAGTAGATAAGTAGCAATGACATGAATTTGCATGTCAGTATAATTATGAAGATATAATTATTTTACGATTGGTAAGTAATCTTGAAAACTTAATTTGCTATATCAAGATATTATTCTTTTTTATTTTGGAAATAATATTGAAAAATAATTTTGGCTTACAAATTTAGTGATGTTTCATTTGACTATATCAAGAAGTTATTCACTTTTACTAAGGTAAATACTTTGGAAATAATATTGCTTATCAAATCATCTAATGCACATTAAATTGTACTATATTAGGAAATAATTCTCACTGCAAATTCACATGACGCATCAATAAAAAATTAGCGGGAAAATTTTCACTGAGAGTCTGACACGTATTAATCTTGTTTCTTCATTAGTAGTTTTTATAGATAGGTAGATAGATTATAGATTATAGATAGATAGATAGATTATACTCCCTCCACCCTCTTTTTATTGTTCACTTTGGCTTGGACACGAATTTTAAGAAAACGATAGCTGGAGTGTTTTAAGTGATTATAATAATTGTAAAGGTGGTAGTTGAAGTATTTAAGTGATTATAATAATTGAAGGTGGTAGGTTGGTATTTTAAATAATATAAGTTGGAATAGTTGGGGGTATTTAAGTAAAAAATCTTTGCCAAAAATAGAAAGTGGATAATTAGAGTGAATTGACTAAATAAAGAAAGTGGACAATTAAAAAGAATCGAAGGGAGTATTATTCATAATACTTTGCTATAATGTTTAGTTCATAAAATTATAAATCTTATTGTTAAAACAAATCTAATAACAATTTTCAAAAAAAATAGGAAAATTTACCTAGAATAATCCAACTTATTCGTGATTTTCCAACAATAATCCGATCTATTGATTAATCAAGAATAATTCCAACTTTAAGGGGTATTTTCTTAGAGTAAACCCGGTGACCAAATGGCTTGCTATAGCAAGTTTTTTTTAAAAAAAAATAAATTAAAAAAATGTTGAAAAAAATATTTTAAAAATGTTCAAAAAAAAATTATGATTTTTTTATTATTTAGAATTTTTTATGTAAAATTTCAAAAAATTTCTCTAATTTTAAATTAATTTTCAATTCACTTTTTTTTTTTGTGAATTACCCACTATAGCAGGTCACCGGGTTACCCAAATTTACTCTAGGCAAATACCCCTAAAATTGAAATTATTCATGATTAATCAATATGTAAGATTATTGTAGAAAAATCACAAATATGTTGAATTATTCTTGGTAAATTTTCAAAAAAATGTAAAAACAATTTATTAGTCAAACTAAGGCCGGGAGTTCTCCAACATAAATGAATCATTATGTATATTCAAAAAAAATGAATGATTATGTGTGTCAATGACAGTGAATTTGGTGTGACACCAAATGATGAAATCAAATTGGTGTAACGGTACGATGTCCCATCATTTATTTGACATCAAAAATTTACTTCCTCCGTTTCGTTTTAGTTGCACCATTGAATTTAGCACATTTTTTAAGGGTCGTCAAATCAGTATGGTAAAAGTAGGGATAATGTATGATTGATGGTGATATGTGGGGTAGAAATAAAAAAAATTATTATAAGTAGATAGTGGTTGTAACTTGTGGGTATATTAAATAATTAATGGGATGATGTATGATTGATGGTGATAGTGGGGTAGGAATAAAGTAAGGATAAAATAAGTAGATTATTTTTACCAAAAATAGTAATGTTGCAAGTAATATAAAACTTTCAAAAATAGTAAGTGTTGCAAGTAATATGGAACGGAGGTAGTACAATTTTCTCTTGAATTTTGCATCACACTAGTTCGATGAGTCAATAATACTTGAGGCATATGTATTTGACTATTTGTTCTATATAATTTGTATGAAAGAAAAAGTAACAATATTTTAACAAAAGTCTAAATAAATAAAGAGAAAAAATAAATTATGTAGATGAAATTAAAAAAAGAAAATTCATGTATGAATGAGATTAAAAGAAATTGATAGATTATTGTTTAAAAATAAAGTTAATGCAAATTAAATGAGACGGATAAAAATAAAAATACTACAAATTTAATGAAACGGAGAAAATGCAATGTAAATTTAAAGATAAAAGGGAGTAACAAATTCATAAAGGGTTTTTGGAGGACTTTTGAAGGGACATAGTGAGATATTATCTTCATTCAATTAAATCCCTTCAAAAATCATTCAAAATTCGATCATTATTTAGACTTAGCTATTTATAAAGTATAGTATTGATTGTTAGTGGAGATAAACACATTGTATTGTAAACTTGGTCACTTGGCCGGTAAACTATACCCTTTTTGTTTTTATATGTTTCTTCTTAACTAGAATTTATAAAATTTAGTAGTGGTGAATACGGTATGGTTTGGTCTGATCTGACACTAAAATCAGACCAAATCAGAGAATTCAGTATGAAAACTTGTCAGATCGGACAGGACCGTTTAAATCACCCGACCGAACCGAACCAAATCGTTTTATAACGATCCAGTTTGGTCTGGTCTACGGTTTTTTAATTTTTATAGTTTTTTCAAATTTAATACAAGTATTTATGCAAATATTTGGAAAATTTACTCTGAATAATCTAACATTTTCATGATTTCCTACAATAACCCCACATATTGATTAACCATGAATAATCCCAACTTAAGGGGGTATTTGCCTAGAGTAAACTTGGGTAACCCGATGACCTGCTATAGTAGGTAATTCACCAAAATAATAAACTAAAAATTAATTTAAAATTATAAGAAAATTGAAAATTTGCATAAAAAATTCCGAATAATAAAAAAAGGAAAAAATTACCAGGAATAATACAACCTTTTGCTTATTTTCTTACAATAATACCAACTTTTGATTAACCATGAATAATACCAACTTATGGGGGTGTTTTCCTGCAATATACTAATTAGTTGATAATAAATACAAAATTATGATTTTCAACAATAGTACGGTTTGCGGTCCTGTCTGATCTGAATATAAAAAAACCCGAAACCAGACCGTAAACCGTAATTTAATTTGAAAAAAAAAACAGACCAAATCATTTAAATCGTAGACCAGATTAAATACTAAAATTTCGGTTTGGTTTACGGTTTAGACCAAACTTTGTTCAGCCCTAAGTTTTAGTGTCAAAATTTTGACTGTGATTTCTTATCGATATATATTAAAAATACAATCACATGGGATCTTATAGATTTGTTTTAATATTTACTTTCTAAATATTAACTTTTTAATTTTTGAAAACTGACAATTAAAATTAATGACTTTTAAGTTTGGATTAGAATCTGTGAAAAAATTGAACGGAATAAATGAAAACATATAGAGTATATTTACGTTTGCGATAACTTTCATCTCATATTGAATAATCTTCGTTACGGGCTAACATTCTATCTCTTACAACAAACCAAGTTGCCCTCATTGCAATTAACTCGGTAAAATTAAAATTCATGCCATTAATTAAAATGGTGAACCTTGTATAAAAGTAGTGTAAGTAAGTCAACTATTGTAATATTGTTATATGTAGCCCCAAAACTAAAGCAAAGAGAATATCCTGTGGTTGAATATTCAAAAAAAGGATCAATCATGCAATATTTTTTCAAAGAAGGATGAGATTAAGCCACTAACAAAGTTTATGGAATCATTAGTGATAGATTTTAGAGGATTTGGGGGGTCAATCTCTTACTTACAATTGACAAATTGTCTTTAAAACCTTCATTAATATTGGAGATTAAAACTCATATAATCTTCTTTGTGGTTGAGAAGATCCACTTAGATGGTTGAGCACAAAATTTGTGGGCAAAAAATTGAATCCATTATTGTGACTTTATCCTATAATGTTGTTAATATTAAAGCAATGATCTCTTCAAAAAAATGTAATTTTCACCATCATTAGAACACCTTTTTTGAGTCAATGGTAGAATTTTCACTTAATAAATTAAAGGTATTGTTGAATGTGTTGATTTTGTGATACATTTACAAGTAGTGTTTAATAAATTATGTTACACACTTTGTACATGTCACTAGGCCGATGACTATAATCATGACCATCACACTCTGACTATATTTGATTTGTAAACAACTTAATTAAACGTAAACAAAATAAAACCGACAATGAATTGTCGGTTTTATGTTTTGTAGCATCAATATAGCCAATTCGATTCTTTACAAGAAGTCAAGAAGGAAACAATTATGTACCTTTTATTTGTTAGTTTCGCTTCAACTACCGGCACGGGCGGATCTATGTACGGGCCCGGAGCACGTGCCTCAGGAGAAAATGTTTTGACACTTTTTTGTTCTAATCTTAATCTTATCTTTTATGTTCAAAATTTTGATTTTTTTAGGTGTTTTCACTCTTAATCTTAACTTTTATGTTATAATCTTTAATCATAATCTTAAATTCTTAATCTTGTTGTTTTAATCTTTATTCTTAATCTTAATTATGATTGCATATAAGTGTTTTTTGATATTTGATAACATTGTCATCTTAATTTGATTGAAGTTAGAATTGGGAAACCACTGTGTCTCAGCCTGATATTCATTTAGCCTATATGAACTAAATAGCACACCAAGTACACAGATTCACAATAGAGAATGATTTTTTAGAAATTAGAAGTGGGAGTTGCAGATTACACTACAAAAATTTTGCAAAATTGCGACTCAGAAATACCGACTGCGGTACTTTAGTCGCAATTTCCGACTAAAATACCGACCAAAAGCATGTGGTCGGTACTACCGACTAAATACCGACCAAATGTGATATGGTAGCAAACCACAGACTAATTTGCGACCAAACCTATAGTCGCTAGATTAACGACCAGCGAATTGGTCGGTAGTTGGTCGGAAATTTCAAAAAAAAAAAAATCAAAACAATGTCCATAAAAAACTTTTCCCCGACTGATTTCCGACCAAGCTTTGGTCGTTAAGTAGTCGGAGGGTTCCTGATTTTGTCTATAAATACCCCTTCACGTCATTTTCCAATTGCCCCTTTCGCTCTTCTCTCTATAATCTATATGACTATATGTTTTTTTTTTGTCATACTCCTCCTCTCACTCCTACTTGAGTGAGAATTAGATTAAGTAGGGGTGGAGGTGGAGTGTGATAAGTTGAAAAACATTAATAAAATGGTTCAATCATAATAAAAATATGGCAAAATTTAATATTGATCTTGGAGAGGTTTTAACTTTGTCATGTTTTTCACTTGCCCCGTTCTTCGCCTGTACCCACACTCGAGTTTCATCACTTAAGTGTGGGTACACGAAAAACGGGACAAGTTGCGAAACATAAATCTAACGGTTCGGTCCATCGTTTCAAAAAAATGGCAATATTTGATATTAAAGGTATCAACCACATTATAACTCAAAATGGCCAGAAAAAAAGCTCTTTAAAGTTATCTTGGTTTCAAGTGTTTGCTTCAGGCTATTATCACTAGAACTATCGAGATTGTAACAATTGTTCTAGTGATGATAGCCCGAAGCAAACACTAGAAACCAAGAAACTCAAACCTGCACTTTGTGAACAAGTCAAGTTAGAACCGTCAGTTACTGCTTTTTAGCTTCTAGAAATGCCCAAAAAAACTTGGTGTATCAATAGGTGTACGTGTCAAGAAGTAATAGGTTATGTTGATTAACATAGCTATTTTTTCACGAAAAAAATTATAATGAGCTTTTTTTTCGTGCCGTTTTGTTGTAATAATTATCAGTACTCAATTGAAATATATGTTGTTCTTACTTATTGTCCTGTATGTTTACTATAAAAATGTGTTAGAAACGCTTAAAATATGTTTCTCAAAATTGTAGAAAATGAGCAACGTATTATTTTACTTATATTTGCTACTGAAAAAGAATAATTTTTGATTTGCAAGGCGTTGGTTTGCCCGATAGTGGTACTTACGGCCTATTCTACTACCTCTAGTTCATCAACGGATGGCTCCCATTTGTTTTAAGATATGAACAATGTCAAAAAACATATAGGAGTCATTTAAGGGTGAATTAGAGGGAGTATAGGTTGTAAAGTCCACTATCGAGCAGCTAACGCCATTGCAATGAAAAAAATTTTCTTAGTAGAATCATCATAAGTAAAGATACGATGCTTATTTTCTATTTTTTTGAGAAACATACTTTTAACGTTATTAATTTTTATAGTACATACGACGAACTTAGTAAGGAAAAACACAATTTCAACTTAGTACTAATAATTTTTTAAACAAAATGGCCGGAAAAAAAGCTCATTTTAATTTTTTTTTTTTAAGTACACCGACTACACCCCGACTACACCTTTAGTCGCTGGGTAGTCGGTGACTATGGTCAAATGGCAGGTATTGTTGGTCAAAACCACTTATTACCTCAGTATCCGTGTGTATAGCGACTAACTTGCGACTATGAGTGCGTGCTGGTCGTCGGAAAATTCTGCACCTGTTCTATAAATAGCCGTTTACGTAAATTTATTTTACGTAAATCTATCTTACGTAAATCTTTCTTACATTTTACTTCCTTACTTTCTCTTTACATTCTGCGACCACTGCCAGCCACATGAGGTGGCATGCGGAGCATCGTACAGAAGATGGAGAGATGTGTCACCCCTCGGACAGTGAGGCCTGGTTGAATTTCAACGCGACACATCCGGATTTTGCACGGGAGACAAGAAATGTGAGAATGGGGTTGTGTACAGATGGTTTCAACCCATTTGGCAGCTCGGGTCAACAATATTCATGCTGGCCCGTAATACTAACTCCATACAATCTTCCGCCCTTCATGTGTATGAAAAAGCAGTACATGTTCTTAACGGTGATCGTCCCTGGGAAGCTCTTACTGAAATTAGTCTGTATTTTAGAAGTCTTACTTCTCCGAGCATTTCTGCCGCAGATATGTGGAGGTTGGACGAGGAAATTGCAGTTGTGCTCTGTAAGTTAGAGACTTTGAGAGGTAATTACTAATTACACGTCTAAAATATTAGTACTATTTACTTTTCTGATAACTTTTTACATGTCTTAATAATTACTCTTTGGTTTAAATTACAGGTATCTTCGACATTTAAAACTTAATGTCAAAAACAAAGCACATGTTGAAGCGTCGATCTGCAACGCATATCTTAATGAAGAAGCATCATACTTTGTATCGCATTACTTTGGGCCAGATGTTGATGCGAGTTAGAGATCTACCTAGAAAGCGATGATGGATTCTTTACTTGTCGGCCGGTGTTTTGTCCATATTTACACACCCAATCAAATTTTATGGTCGGGGTAAGGCTTTTATGATGGATGAAGCAGATCTCAAAATTGCTCACACTTATGTTCTGCGAAATTGTCCGGAGGTGAATCAATTTTATGATCAATTCGTACACTTAATCACAAAGTACGAGCCTAATCTAAGCTAGAGCAAGTTGACAATGTGGTGAAGACCGGTTTGCACTATGGTTTAAACAGATTGTAAGTACACGTTAAATGTCTTTAATTTGTTGTGAAAATTAGTATTACGTATTTACGTTGAATTATTGTTCTTGTATGCAGTCCAGGGACGGGTTTCTAGACGGTGTGGATAATGCGGATATTCTAAAGGACCTGGCCGAGGGACCTTTGCAGAAGGCACGTCGCTATGATGTTTGTTACGTGAATGGTTATAGATTTCACACTATCTCTCATTCAAAAAGAAATCTTCGAAACGGGGGTGTGCGTCAAATCGATGATAACGATCGGATGAAGCGGACTTTTACGGAAAGTTAGAGGATATTGTTGACCTCGAGTATCGAGCACTTCCAAATAAAAGGGTAGCTTTGTTCAAATGTCAATGGTTTGATCGGACTACCAAGGATCACTGACCATGATGCGAGAATCCATCGCGTTACAAGCGTCGGCGTTCATATTGGATCGATTTTATAGAAAGTCGATCCGTTTGTCCTAGCCTCTCAAGCTTCCCAAGTTTATTACTTATCTTATCGGTTTAAGGCAAAACATGAAAGGCGTAATGTTTGCAAAGTCGGATCAAAGCAATTTGAGGAGCGCTTCCAAGCGGAAGAAGATCAACCGATTTTGTGGCAAATGAAGATGTTTTCGACCTACAAGTCTTGGATTCGCGTGATCCGGCTAGAGAACTTTTACACTTAGGCAAAGCGGATCATGATGGCGAGGAAAATGAAACAACCGGCCGAAGATCTTGTATTATCTGACGACGATGAGGTCGATGACGATTATGTAACCTAGTATTACGTATTTAATAATAATATGTTTATTTCTTATTATTTTTAAATTCGGTTGTAAGTTTTATATATTTTTTTTTTGAAGAAGTAAGTTTTATATATTTATTTTTCAAAATAAAAAATAGTTTATATATTTAAATATAGTATTTAATATTTTATTAATTATAATAATATAATAATAATAATAATAATAATAATAATAAATAATTAATAATAATAAATAATTAATAAAAAAAAAAAAAAAAAAAAACGAAATCTGAAAAGTTAAAAGGCATTGGGAAGGTAAAAACGCTTTTTACCATACCGACAAAGCACCGACTCGATGAGTGCACATTGAGTCGATTACTTGAAAAGTTGTTTCACTTTCCCGCTAATCCGAAAAGTTCGCAAGAAGTTATTATGGCGTTGAAAAATTGCAGAGCTAACTCGACTACCCTAAAATTAGCGAGGTTAGTCGGTGATGTGAAAAGTTATTTCAATTTCCCAAGCTTTACGAAAAAGTTCTGATAATTAGTAGGTGGTTGAAAATATCTCACGACTAAGGGCCAGGCTCTGGTGTAGTCGCGGTCGTCTGACTTGAAAAGTCTTTTTTTTAATTTTTAAACGTAATTCTGAGCGGTTAAGGCATTAGGGGTAAAAGTTCACCTGGCGTCGACTACATTGTAGTCAGCTTAGTCGATGATATGTATATATATACCCACACTTCACCAAAATCCGTTCATTTCTTTTCTCTCCTTTAGTTCTTTCTGTTCTTTTCTCTCTTTAGCTACCATTCTTCCTACTATTCCTACCATTCTTCCTACTCTACCATTTCAATTTCCGACTACCATTATTTTGATTCGACTACTTTCCAAGTTTTTCAAGGATTAAAGGTTAGTTTTTTAGGTTTTTTTTTTTTCAAAAACATGATGTTCATATGTTGATTAATGTTTATTATGTTTTTGTATTTAGGGTTTATGTTGTTTTGGGTTAGTTTTTAAATTGAAATTTGAAATATATATCTTTATTTTCGAAATATATTTTTTCGAGTTTTTTAAATGTTAATGTTTATTTTAGGGTTTTGTTTTTTTTTTTACGAGTTTTTTAGATATATATGTTTTTTTCGAAATGTTTATATTTTTTTTAGGGTTTTGTTTATTTTTTTTCTGAGTTTTTTTCGAAATGTTAATGTTTATTTTTAGGGTTTTGTTTTTTTTTTTTTTTATGCGTTTTTTTAGAATATATATTTTTTTTTAGAAATTTTTATATTTTTTTTTAGAAAAATACTTGTTAATTAGATGCCTAGGATGAGAAATACTTTAGGACAACGTATAGACCCCCGAACCGGTCAACCATACCACCCTGATGTGGTACCGGTTCGGCAAGCTGCACGTTCTGACCCTGGCGCTGCACCAAATGCGGAATTAGAAGAGCATTTTGTGCGGTCAGATTTTAGGGCTGCAGTGGGGGCTGTCAATCCCTCTCCGGTGTCATCACGTGCTTCGCCACGTATCAATACACCGGATGATGACACGGCCCAAGGCGCACCGGGATGACCACTCCCCCGCCGTCAGCGACCACCCCTGCGTGGAATAGCGAGTTGACGCGTTTGCCACGACAGCGGCATGAAATATCAAGCGTCCATTAGTAGGGCGTTTGAGGCCTACCAAGATCCTAGAGGATATGCTTGGAGGTTCCTATCTAGAGACCTTCGATTTCTATTGCGCGTTTCAAGTAAGTCTATTTACTACATTATTTGATTAACTTTAAGTTGACTTATTTGTTCAACTAATATTAATTGTTTTGTCGTTTAAAGAACAATGGACTTGGGATCCCTCATCACTTCCAAGGTCGCGCAATTGGAGAAGAGGCCAACTCAGTTAAGGATCTTATGCATCTTCATAGGGCGCTATGAAGATGACAATGAATATAAGCCCAAATGGGCCGATGGTGAGGCTTGGAATGAATGGGTAAAGGCACGGAAAAACCCATCATACCGGGCCAGGAAGCGAGGAAGAAGACGCGTCGGCGGGGCAATGAATTGGGTGTCGCAAGTCACCCATCCCTGACGGTTCATTCCCGTCGGACATTGCGCATATTGGTATATTCAGTTTTGTTGAATTTGAATTTTTTTTCTAATTATTAATTAATTACTTTGTTTAACTATTAACTTTGTTTTCACAGGAAAAAGAGCAAAACCGCATGCCGTCCTCTTATGAGTTGTTTCTACACACTCATAGAGTGAAAACAAAGGCGAGTTGCATGGATCAATAAAAGTCCAAGGATGTAAATGTAAGTTTAATTGTATGTTGTTTTTTATATAATTTTTTGCTTTTTTATACAAAAAATCCGAATTTCTTATATAATTTTTTGCTTTGTTTGGGGCAGTACCTGCCCTATGTAGGAAGCTTCCTCTCGAGCGTCAAGAGGATATGAATGCGCCTATTTTCGGTCATCAAACATATCGAATCGGATGGCCACCGAAGAAGCCCAATAAGTCCGTGTTTGGGGTTGGTGATGCAGCGCGGTCTATTACGAGATGTTGTGGCGCCGGGACTTCGAACCGCCATCTCCTCCCAGAGCAATTCACGAATGGCGGTTGGATGAGCTTCGTACCATTCCGAGATATTGCCAAAGCCCAATCGAACATTCAGGGGAGGAGTTTGACCGAGCTAGTTGCGAGCATAGCTGGCGAAGAGGTACAACACCTTCTTAGCTTTATCGCTCGCGGTTTTAGAAAGGGGCTTATGCAACCTCCTCCTCCCCAGCGATCCTTGTATTTTTACTATTTTTAATTTTTTAGTTTTATATGTAAAATACAATAATTTGTATATATTAAATTTCTTTTTTTAATATTTTTATTTATTCGTTTACTATTATCTTTTATTGCGTTTATTTATTAAATTGGATCGATAATTTATTTGCGTTTTTTTATTAAATTGGATCGTTAATTTATTTTAATAATAAAATAATAAAAACAGGTCAAATGTGGTCAACGACTATTGACCACATTTGACCAGTTTTTATTTTTTTATTTAATAAAATAATAAAAACAGGTCAAATGTGGTCAACGACTATAGACTTCATGACTAAATTCCTACGAGCGTAAATTGTTGTCGGTCGGTAAAATTACAGCTAAAATGTGGTGAAAATCGGTCACATAAAAGTTTGAAATTTCGACCAAATTCACCAAGCTGAGTGGTAGGTAGTCGGTAAAATTAGTAGCGCTTAAATGTGGTCAAAATGCTGGTCATATCGAATTTTGTGTTTGCCGACTAATCTCCTACTACGGTGATGAACTTAGTCGACAAATGATAAATTAATATTTCTTAAAAACAAATAAATATTAACAAAATCGGTTTTGGTTTGCGGCTGACTAGATAGCTACTAATACTTAGTGGTAATTGCGACTAAGCAGCACTCGCGTAATTGGCGAGGTTGCGACTAAATACCTACCATGTTCATGTTGGTCGAGCTTGACTACTTTATCGACACTCATTTCCGACAACATTAGACCGACTAGTCATGTTTAGTAAGCGCAAGTCGGTATAGCGGATACCTAACCGAATCGACTAAAATCGTGGTGCAAAGCGTTTTTTGTAGTGTTATGTTTTTAGGTATTTGACTATTTGAATTTCTTTGCCTTTTAAAAAAAAATACAATTTTTTATACATAATTTTTTAAGCTCACTTCACATTATTTCTTTAATCAATCTTAGTTTTTAAAGTTAGAAAAAAATCATTTTGGGAATACATATATTTGAATATTCAAAAGTCTAATTTGATTGATAGTAGATTAGTGATTTAATTTAATTATAGTTGAGACTCGTAAATATTAATATATTCAAAATCGAGACAAAGATTTTTTGTTAAAACTCTCTCGTATTTTCATTTGTTATTCCCATTTACTTTATGCACATACCTCAATGCAAACTTAAAAGTCAAATAATTAAATTAAGAGTTTCTTAAAATAATAAAAAGTTGATATTTAGAAAATATATATTGCGACTAGTATGTTTTACATATAGATCGATGAGAAATCATAGTCAAAGTTTGACACAAAAATTTGTAAATTCTATCTGAGAATAACACATAAATATGGAGGGAGTATATACATAAATATATAAAATAAAATAAAAATTTAAAAAGTTAGAAATTCGATACTTGGTTTTGCAAATATCCTGATCCAGATTCGGCATTCTTTTATAAATTCGGATATCCAATTTGAATTATCATGTTTCCGTTCTTTTAAAATCGGATATCTTATAATTCAAATCAGAATTTTTTCAAACACCCCTACCACTTATCCCACCCCATACCCATTCAACTCGTCGAATACCCCCACATATTTACAATGTACTATTTTATAGGAAAAATTATTGTGAATAATACAAAAATTTTGTTAATTTCTTTACAATAATACCAACTTTTGAGTAACCATAAATAATAACACAACTTGAGGTGTGTTTCCTAAAACAACACCAACTAGTATATAACTATTAATTTACTTTTGTTTTTATGTCAAATAGCGGACTATAAACAAATGTATTTTTCTAGGCAAATATCACTCTTAGGTATTATCTATGGTTGATAAAACAAAAATTAATGATATATAAATTATTTTATTTTATATCACTGTATAGTTTATGTTAAATTTAATATACAATTAGATTTGTTAAGGAAATTATTTTTATGGAGCATATAATAAGAATTTGCGGTAAACATAAGGCGCATACACTACAAACAAAAGTTGGTATATCGCTTGAATTTTCCTGTTAAATATCAAAAGTCAGAAATCTTTGACTAAATTTTCTACTACTTTTTGTTAGTCGGATATTCCAACTAAAATCATGTTAGTCAGATATTTAATTTTGATTGAATTTAATAGTAACAACAAATCATAGTTGGATTTTTTGGGACTTAATTTCTCACTAACACTATTATAGTCGAATTTTTTGAGAAATTTAAAATAGAAAAGGAGGGAAATTACCCGTCATTCTCGATTATTTTTCTACTAATTTCAATCAAAATTTAGTTAAACAAAAAACCTAGAAATCTTAGCTTGATCATATGAATACAAAAGACACCTGCTACATGCATCGGCTTATTTTGCCATTTCTATTACACCTAAATAAATGCAAGGAGATAGATATGGGGTATACCTGATGTTCGCACACGACACATATCTAGCAAATCCTAGCATCTTTTATCCATCTATAACTAGATTTATAGTATATTCTTCAAATTTTGTAAACAAATTTCATGTGAATAACAAAGAATCTAGACTTAAAATGTATTTTATACATCTATATCTTATCCTATTTTTCCATTTTTTAACTGTTCAATAATTTTTTACACTTTAGAAAGAAAATTATCAACCTAGCGTCCCGCACAAAGTCAAGATTCGGAGAAATGAGGTAGCAAACAGATCATACTCGGGCCCTCTCGAGGGAGAGGGCAGGACCGCAGGAGAAATGCATGCAATCAAATAAATCCCCCAGCGATAGAGTCATGCAACCTGAGATGAAAACACCAAGATAACGTAGAAGTTACCTACAAAACACAAAACAAGCTGGACTAGAATAAAGTCGTTAGGAGAAAAGGAAAAAAAGTAATAAAAGAAAAAGAAGCAAAATTGCATAGGAAAAAAGAGGTTAATGAAAGGGGACTATCAAAAGTCTGACTCGCTAATTTGAGGTGTCCCACTACTTCTATCGCTCGTCGGGTTCTTATATAGGTGGAATTCACACAAGTCAATTTTTAATTGCTCGTCGGGTTGTATAAAAGTGTAAAATTTTCAAGAATTAAAAATTAAGAAATAAAATGTTGACCTATATAAGGCTGAAAGCATCATAGTAGAGGGTAAGAGGAGTCGAGGAAGGCCGAGGAGATCTTAGATTGAGCAAATAAAGGCTGACCTGTATAAGTTTAACCTCTCTATGGGTCTGACTAGGGATAGGGGTAGTTGGAGGCATCTTATCCATGTTTTAGACAATTGTTTTCTTTTAGAGTTTTTTGGGGGGTCTGTTCTCTCGCAGTTTTAGTTTTTTTTTAGTTTTTTTGGTTGTTGTTGCACCGTTTCTCTTTAGTTTTTATTGATTAATGTTTTTTTGTATCTATTACGTTTTTATCTACATGTCGCAGGGGCTTCTCTTAGTCTTTCTTGAGTCAGGGGACTCCTTTTTTGGTCGCGCTCTCCTTCATGGGTATGAGTTGTCGCCGTCCTTCCCTCCCCAGACCCTGTCCATAGTTTTCTATGAATGGGATGCACTGGCTAGGATGATGATGAAATAAAATGTTGATTATTTTATAATTCAAATTGGTGACAATTGATGTTAGTGAATGGGTGAAAATTAATAATGTAAGAGAAAATATTTGAGTGTTAGACAGGGTCGGCCCTGAAGTTTTAGGGGCCTGGGCTGAAAAATAAAATATAGGCCCTAATTATAAAATATTTATTTTGATCATAGAGCTTGATATTATCCATTTTTTGTTTGATATTCATGCATTTAGAATTCAATAACTGATAAATAAGGTAACAATTATCATTAATACATTGGTTTGGTGGTTAAATGCACAATTTAATTACATAAGGTCTCAAGTTCATATAAAAGCAAATTTATCTACTTTTTTTCGTGAAACCTGAGCGCAAACTCTTCTTGCCCTTGCTTAGGGTCGACCCTAGTGTTAGACGATTGCTTTAGGAAGAGATAAAAGAAGCGAAAGAAGAAAAATATAATCAATAGAATTTAATCAATATACGATAATTGATATATCACGTGGCAGGAACGTATCTTAATTTTTCTCGGGCCGAGGGACTCCTTTTGGCCGTGCTCTCTTTTATGGGTATGAGTTGTCATTGTCCTTCCCTATTCATAGTTATTATGAGCGGAATACACTAGATAAGATGATGATAATGATAAATAATATATCAATTAAAACTCTATCCGGCTACTCTATCTCATTAATAAACTACTCCCAAAACCGCCCCATTAATTTAACTTATAAGATGAAAACCATAATTTTTCAACGGCTCAATAATGTTAAATTTAGGTCAAAGTTGAGTTTTTTTAAGTAGTGAGATTAGGAGAAATGAAAAAAGTAAAGTGGTTGATTTTAATGATGGAAATATGCCTCCACCATGACAGCACAACTTATGTTTGGTTTGTCAACGAGAAAGTTACCTCGAGCAGCAACTTTGATACCTTAATTTTGTTTCTTTTTTCAAAAAAATATTTGTAATGCTATCACTATCATATAGATAATTGTTAGATTGTATTAAGCTTTCTTTATCGACATGATTTTCATTTGTTGTGATTAGGATAACATTAATTCATAAAATAATTGCATTAGGACTCTATTAATTCAATTATTTAATTAAGTTATGGTTGTGGAAGAAGCAATTGAACCTAAATCTTTATTTGATGATTGAAGCCCAAGACATATTATATAATATAAACTCTAGTTGAGCCCTTTGGGCTAGAAGTGTAGATGCAACACAGACTCTCCTCATACATGACGCGAAATATTCCACATGAATTTGAGGGGTAGTTTAGATTCAAACCTTGACCTTTTTGTCATATTGACTACTTATACCATGTCAATAAATGAACAGAAAATTATCACAAATGTTGATGCGGAAGTCGATGGTGATCACAAAATCCGCAAATCGTTGATACGAGGCCTAAGGAACCTATTTCAGGGCATAAAGTGATTTGCGTAAACAACATACATAATAGGGATGAGCAGTGCTGAGAAATCCCTACAGTTGATACATATAAAATGTTTGATTCAAGTGACAATGCAGAACAAGCATTTTTGAGATCTAACTTATGTATGGACCAAGTTTTAGCAAGAGCAATCGAAGAACAAGCCTGATACAAGCAGATTTAACAATAGGAGTAAAAGTCTCATCACAATCAATATCATCACGCTGAGAGTTATCATCACCAACCAAATGAACCTTATAGCGCTCAAAAGACACATCAAAATGTGACCTATGCCAAATATCCATGGATACCAGATAATATTGGCGTCAGACGGACGAGGAAAAAGCTCCCAAGTATCATTATCAATTAAAGCATCAAATTCTTCTTGCATTGCACATTTCCAGTCCGGGTCACGTAAGACACCAAGAGGAAAAAGCTCCCAAGTATCATTATCAATTAAAAGCTTTTGTTGTATTCTTAAAAATAAAGTCAAAGAAACTTTGATTCATAAATTTAAACTTTTAAATTGAAAAATAATGATAGAAACTAGATATTTTTGATATATTTAAGTTTATATATAGAATCGTGCGATTCTACGATTCGATTTTACCGATTTGATTCTACCTCTCTAAACGATTCTAAATAGAATCGCAATATTAACAACTTTGCTACTTACTACTTTTTTGTGTAAGATATTGTTCTCACTACATCCTCTACTTTGTGCATGTCTATCATGGAAAAGTTTAAGCTCTGAATTTTCCAAGAAAGATCTCAGGTTTCTCAGTTACTTTTTGGGGATTGCAGTTGCCAAGATGCAAATGTTCTCCTTTTTTTTTCTCGGACTAAGTATGCTACTGAATTCTTGACTTGGCGACATGTTTAGTTGCAAGTCTACCCACTACAACAAATTTAGTTTTTTGCGACATTGGCTTTAGTGGCATTAAAAAATTGTCACTGATTCATATTTTTAGTGTAATAATTTTTGGTTTTAATTTTAAGTTCCACAATAAAGTGATTTAGCGACACTTAATTTGGTCTTTAATGACATATGTAATGGTCACTATAGTCTATAATGACATTTGTGAGAAATGTCACTAGATCCTATGTCGCTAAAAGCTTTAGTGTGACTTTTTAATATGCTGCTAAAATGTCTAATGAATGTCACTAAATCCTCTTTATACACTATAAGAAATTTGAATTAGCGACATTTAAATTAAATATCGCTAAATATATCCCACTAAAAGCAAGTTATGTTGTAGTGACCCCTACTCTTGTGGCTACCGCTAACATCCTTAGTACTAATTTTGGTGCTCCTTATAAGAACCTCACATTGTATATAGATGTTTGATCAGTGCTCTTCGGTATCTCACATTCACCATGCTCCGAGAGTTGAACATATGGCTGCTCTTCAAGGCATTCTTCGTTATCTCAAAGGTACTCTTGATCATGGTCTTTAGTTGTATAGGTCTCCCATTCTTCCTTACTATCTTATACAAATGCTGATTGGTGTGGTTGTCCTAAAACTCATCGCTCCACCTCTGGTTATTGTGTTTTTCTTGGGGACGATCCAATCTCTTGGACCACCAAACGGAAACCCACCTAGTCTAAGTTCAGTGCTAAAGCTAAGTATTGCAGTGTTGATAATGTTGTTTTTGAGACATGTTGGCTTCAAAATTTATTTTTTAAGTTGTGTTGTCCTATTACGAAGGCCACCTTGATTTATTGTGATAATGTAAAAGCCACCTTGGCTTCGTAATTCTAAAAGTCACTATGTTACACAGAAAAATAACTATGGCATAAGTTTGAAGAATATTCTTGATTTAATTATAACATAATATCTTTTATTATATATATAGTATATATATATATATATATATATATACTGTATTATATATATATATATATATATATATATATATATATATATATATATATATATAATATATATATATATATATATATATATATATATATATATATATATATATATATATATATATATATATATATATATATATATATATAATATATATATATATATATATATATATATATATATATATATATATTACTTGCACATGATGGTAGTGTACCAACAAAATTATTTAAATCAAAATCAAAAGTGTGAGAATCAAATATCTAATATAATTTGTATGTTGTCTAAATCTTGTAACTTCAACATTTTACTTTATGCCAAATCTTTGGTTGATTGCGCATGTACCAACATAAAACTATATTTCCAAGTTGCTTAGTTGATTATTACATCATATGTGATGTTATCATAAACTAACTAATTAAATTAATACTTTTAACAACCTTTTTCCCTGATTTACTGCTTAGACGACACTCGTAAGCCTTTTTGAATGACATCAAATATAGGATTAGCTAGCTAATATATATGTAATGTACGTACTAATTACATAATTAATTATTTAATTGTGTTGGTGTTTGAATTTTCATTAAATTCTTTTACTCCGATATTATTAATTATATCTTTTATTGTTGGCCTTTTGATAATAATCAAAGGACACCCTTTTGTTATATAAAATTTGTTCACATCCGTACGATGAAACAATTTAATGGAAAAGTAATAATTTTTTGTACATTCGCATCAAATTAAGTTATTTATTATTGTCATTAACTTTATATATATTATTACTATTATTATCATTAAAGAAAAGTTGGAAGGAAATGGTCAATGAAATGGAGTGTTTCAATGTAGGATGGTACTGTTAAATTTTGTTAGGGTTTTGGATAAAGGTGCTTATTTGGGTTATCGGGTTGATTTTGGGTTTGATGTTTTTGATTGATTTAAAATCGGCTTATGTATCCACATTGATTGTCATATAATTTTAAAGTCATTTAAAATCTGATCAATTCAGTTTAATTATAAAATCGGATAAATATCAAGTTATCGGGTCTGTTTGGAATTCCTTTGTTCGGAAGTAAGGGTAGATAATTTCTAATATATACATGGGGAAGAGAGAATTAAGCTATTTTGTAAAAACAAATTTTTGTGAAAGACGGTCTCTTTGAGAAATGATCTTTAATTGGGCAGGCTCGTTATATATTTTTTAAAATATTATATCGAGTAGGTAGTAAGAATGATGTAAATCGACATTTAATATATTGAAAGTAGACATTACGGATACGATAAGTAAGAAATTAAGGATAATATAAGTAGACATTAAGAATATGATAAGTAGGCCTTAACCTTTAATGTGCTGGACTTGAGATACGTCTCTCTAAAAGACGGTCTCTCAAGAGACTAACTGATTTTGTAAATGTTCCGAATTAAACCTCTATTATAAGCGTAAAAGAAAAAGCCCTCAATTATTAAACTAATTTAATTCTAATTTTTTGGTATTGAACACTTTTGATACGTCCCGATGAACAGTTTTGTGTCTGCATGAAGCATTCGAAAGTCATGAATTGATGAGCTTGACCTTTGCAATAACCAAAAGAATTTAATTAACACTAGATGGAATATATTTAGAAATTTGAGCTAATCTATAATATATTTTTTTAAATAAAGATGAAAAAATTACTATTTTATAGTATTTTTCTTTATTAATAAAAAATTAATTTTAGAAAAAGTTACTTTTGCTAAACCGTAAGTTAATTATCATAACATTTCAAAAAAAGGTTAATTATCATAATCATTGGGACCATACCTCCTAAGTTAGAGAAGATATTAATGCTAATTCAACTATTACATTAGCATAAATTATAGGATTATGAATCTATAATTAAGATGTGGAAGATATATTGTTCTAAAACATGGAATAATATTTGAAGTACTTAGCAAGAACACACCATAAATGCTCCTAACAAAAAAATTGTAAAATTTTATTAAAAAAAATAACATATAATTCACTACAACAAATTTAACTTTTTGCGACATTGGATTTAATGGCATCAAACAAATATCATTGATTCGTATTTTTAGTATAATAATTATTAGTTTTGATTTTAAGTTTCACCATAAAGTGATTTAGCGACACTTAATTTGGTCTTTAGTGGCATATGTAATTGTGTGTGAAATGTCACTAGATCCGATGTCGCTAAAAGCTTTAGTGTGACTTTTTAATATGCTGCTAAAGAATCTAATAAATGCCACTAAATCCCACTAAAAGCAAATTATGTTGTAGTATAAGAACACAATTGAGCTGCTACAAGCGTATAGTTTTTTTGTGTCGGCAGTTTATCGTTCGCCCATTAATCTAAAACAGACAGACTGAATTACCTGGATATATTTTAAACATTTTTAAAAAATTATTGTCCAAATCTACTTATTTTTCGAGTTGATTGAGTTGAATTTGACGGACAATCCACGTATATTAAGGAGTAATTAAGGGCATCTCTAAGTCTGTATTGTTAGCTGGCTGATTGGTGTAATTTCTAGTATAGAAATATGCCCAATCACAGCTGACAGGGATTTACCAAAAATAGTGTCAAATATCAATCACAAAGAAGAAAGTAACTTTTTAAAAAGATGCCATAAAACTAAATTCCCGAATGTGCACCAGCTGACAAGGAGTACATTGTTTGGTTTCTGCCAGCCAAACATGACTACTACATATTTACAATTAATATTTAATTATTGATTAATTACTAATTCCTTAATTGATTAAATGACTAATATTTTAATTAATTTTAAGTGGTGGGGTATGGTAGAATCATTACTATGATTCTCAAAAGGTAGGTTCATTCTATAAAGTATTTCCTCCGTTTTAATTTACTTGCAATATTTGTTTTTTCACGTAGTTTAATGTATTGATTCAATCCTTAATATCTTTATGTATGATAATTAAAATTATAAAAATTCGATATTAATAATCTTTGCAATGAGACGAATCAAACAAGATCTCACTTGACTATATTTTAACCTATAGATTAAAAAAATAAAAACTAATCTCAATTAAGAGTAATAAATAAATAATATCATTTTTGCCAGTATTGCAACTAAATTGGAACGGAAGAAGTATATTTTTGTTGGAGAAGTTTTTCTCAAAGGGTAAATCAAGACAAGGGGAGAATTATATGAAAATTAAATTTAAAATTCTATTTGGAAAAATGGTATTTATTCTAATTAAAAATAAAAGTTAATTTTCAATTTTTAATTTAAAAAAAAATCAAAAAGTTACACTACAAAAAAAAAGCAACTTACTGACCAAAAAACTACCGACTAACCGAAATAGTCGGAAATTCCAACTGATTTTCCGACTATTTTGCTACTAAATTTGTTTTTGGTCGCAATTTAAAAAAAAATTAAAAAATAATTATTTTCCGACTAACTTCCGACTGAATTTTAGTCGGAAATTTTCCGACCATTTTTCGACTAAAATGTGGTCGGTATTTGGTCGGTGGTATTAAGGAATTATTTTATCTTAATATTGGCTTGAAGGACTAATTTATAAATGTTAGGCGCTGTATCATAGCATGTATAGGTAGTTGTCTCAGTTGGTAAGTGAGTGGTTTTGCTTGTGTCCAGCAGGTTTTGTGTTCGAATCCTATAGGTAGCATTTTGTTGGTTTTCTTCTTTTTTTACTAATCAACTAACCAACTAATAATGTACTATAATACACTAATCCAATTAATAATAAATAATATACGAAGAATGCACTAATCAACTAATACGAGTGATAATAATACGACAAATAATAACTAATACGACTAACTAACAAATAAAGTACTAATACGACTAAAACTACACTAATACGACTAATATATATTATGCTAATACAACAAATATTATATTAATGATACACTAAAACGGGTTATAATAATAATAACAACAACAACAATAATAATAATAATAATAATAATAATAATAATAATAATAAGGATCACCATGCTCAATTACCTTTGACTTTCCCTTAATTTTATTAATTAAACCTAATTACCCAATTATTCCTAATTAAATTTAATTACCCAATTATCCCTAATTAAACCCTTCTTTCCCATTACACTGATGTGAATTTCCTACGATAATTCAATTGAGTCTATACCCATCTCTTTATTCTTCTTAAAATCAATCCCACACCGCTTTAATAGGTCAATTGAACCACTAGTATAAACCCAGTAAAAAAACTCAGATAAACTCGTACATAATCCCTTCTTTTTTCTTCTTGATCTGTTGGTAATTTCTGGGTTTATTCCCTTCGATGGAGAAGAAATCAATTTTGATTTAATTTTTTCTGGGTTTTTTTTTTTCTGATTTTGAATAATCTTCAAAATCTACTGATATTTTCCAAGTAATTCAAAATTAGTGTAATGAACTATTTTTTTTTCAATTGACATGGGTTTTTCAATTGATACTTTTCCTTCTGGGTTTTTTGATATTTTTCCAGTAATTCAAAAAAAGCTAAACAAAAGTTTAACATATCAAAATCTTAAGATGACCATCGAATTTAATTAATTTCAAATACTAAAATCAATTCAACTTACCAAACTCAAAATTAATATTGCTTTACCAAAGTCAATTACACTTGGGGAAAATGGATGAACATACAAGACATTTCATGGAGTTTAAAGGTGAACGAAGATCAACAAGAACAGACAGAGATGACAACAACTGATAAAATCCCCAAAATTAAAAGAACAAATTAACATAATATGAAGAATCAGATGCAATAAGATATTGGGAGAGAACTCACCAAATTCTACAATCAGATTAAAGACCAAAAAATGGGACAGAACACACTGAATTATTGAACTGAACTCCACCATTGAAAAGCAAGAAATGAGAAAAACAAAAAAAAAAAAAAAAGGCAGACAAGATGGCCATATAAAAACCAAGTTTAAAAGGAAAACCTAGAAATGTAAGTGAAAGAAAAATGTGAAGCAAAAATTACAAGAAATAGGACGAGATTGAAGAGCAAGAAGAAGGTTAGCATACATAATTCTAATTTTGAAGTGTAATAGCACAGATTCTTTCACGCAATTGTCAAAATCATTAAGTTGGGTTCCAAAGGAAATTAAATTGGATAATTAGGTTTAATTAGGGATAATTCTGTAATTAGGTTTAATTAATGAAATTAAGGGAAAGTCAAAGGTAATTGAGCATGGTCAACGGTCAATTAGCAGGTCATCCGGTGAAGTGGCTGTATCGATGTCATATTTTTTAAGTTGGAGGTTGTAGTTTGTAAAAAACGAAGTTTGCGGCTGTTTATTTGAAATTGAGTAAACTTTAAGGTTGTTGTTGGTAAATAATCCTAATAATAATAATAATAATAACAACAACAACAACAACAACAACAACAACAACAACAACAATAATAATAATAATAATAATAATACAGATTAACGACTATTATTATGCAAATAAAGAATCAAGGTACGAGTCATTAACTAATAAATACAATAGCCTTGCAAAACATATCACTATATGTCACTTGGTCTGGTGGTTAGAGTGATGTGCTTTGGAACTTGAGGTCTCAAGTTCAGAACCTGCTAAGCGCATGGGTTATGAGGAATTAGTGCTGGCACGCGTGGAAGGCTGCAGGCGCGCTTGGCGCCACGTGGGTTGGTAAGTGGCAATGACGTGGCATCCATTCAAAAAACTTTTTTTTCCTTTTTTTTTTTAGCGACCAGACGGTTGGTCACAAATTTCAATTTTTTTTTTGTCATTTTGGATTGAATTCTGAAATAGTGCTTACCGACTAATTTCCGACTAACGGGTAGTCGGAAATTTCCGACTGTTTTCCTAGAATTTAGTCAGTATAGCTCTATACCGACTAAAATCCGACTGTTTTGGGTAGTCGGAAAATTGCTTTTTTTTTTTGTAGTGTTACTATAGCTTTGAGAATCAAATTTATTTATTTTAAACTAAAACAAAACAAATTTATTTTGGTGAAGTAAAATGTGGATGTTATTAGTGATGGCCACGGTCCGGGTTGGGCCGGTTCCGTTCCGGTTCCATCCGGTTCCGATTCCACCCGGTTCCGGTTCCATTTGGAACGACCGAACGTTCGTTCGGTTCGGTTCGGACGGTTCCAAACGGTTCCTTGGCGGTTCATGAGGCGGTTCCGGCGGTTCCAATACGGCGGTGGGTCGGACTATCGATTCCATTCTTATTTTTCCTTTAATTTTAATATAAAATACTATAATAATGCGGACGTACCTGACTGTCGATTACTTGATTATTATCGAAATTCAATTCTTGTAATCGTTAAAATATTTACTAAAAAAAAAAAATAAATTAATAAGAAGCGAATCAACGATAAAGATGAATAATAAAAAGGGGAGAATGGACTTGAACCTAGTATCCAAGAAAATACTAAGTGCCTACATTATCCGAAGGAATCAAAGCCCACGTAGTTCTTTTACTTACCTTTTATATTTAATGTCGTGGTCCGATATTACGTATTTGTTATCCTATTCTTCATCGTCATCATTTGGTTTGTTTGATGCTTCCTCACGACTCTCCTTTCCTCGACGATGATGCACGTATCCATCATCATCCATGGATCATCTTCCTCTTGATCATCATCGTTCTTGATTCCTTGCATTGACCAGCGATCCCAATTTTTTTTGCAAACACATATTTGAATACTATGTGGAGCAAGACGAGATCTCTTTTCGTCCAAAACTCTTTTACCTGCACTAAAAGCAGACTCCGACGCAACAGTAGAAGCAGGAATTGCAAGAATATCCTTTGCAATTCTCGATAATATTGGGTATTTTATTGATTTTTCTTTCCACCATTCTAAAATATCATAATTACTTTGGTCGATTTCAAAGTGATATTTTAGATAACTATCTAATTCTAAATATGAAGCGGAAGAAGATGATCCTACAAAACTATCATCTCGACTTATTATGTTAGCTATTATGGGATAAGCGAAGAATATCTGAGACGCTAACGCCTAGGCGTATCAGCACTTCGGATTATATAATCTAGAATAATGATCGTAAAGGTCCGCTAAAAGCTTTTTACAATTTCCTACATAATTATCCCGATAGGGGTCGTTGGTTCTTCTTCTTCTTCATCTTCTTCTTGTGTTTCGTTTTCTTGTGTTTCTTCTTCATCTTCAATTTGTATTTCTCTTTCCACTTGTTCCGCATACTCATGTAAATCTTGGTCGTTTGGCTCGTACCCTTCTGGATAATTCGTTTCATAGTTACTAATCGAAGGTGTTGTTGATATCGATGGAGTTGAAGTGGCCTTTCTTTTGGAGCTAGAAGAAGAACCTCCCAAAGATTTTGCCACTTTAGTGACTTTTTTAGTAGCTTTTTTCAAGAATGAAGACATGATAAAATTGTAATAATAATGTAATGTAATGTAAATATGTAATAAAGAAATTAATAAATGATTAAAAAAATAATTATTTAATTAAGAAATAATTAAAGAATAATTATGTAATTAAGAAATAATTAGAAGACTAATTATGTAATTAAGAAAATAATTGCGTAATTAAGAAATTAAGTAGAGAGAGTAGGAGAAGGGATGAGTTGTGAATTGGAAGGATTGAAAGTGATGGGTATTTATAGGATAAGGAGTAACGACTAGTTTGACCCAAATAACGGCTAGTTTGACCGGTTCCAAAGAACTGTTGGGCCATTGGAACCGCCCGGTTCCGGGTCCGGTTCCTTGGAACCGTTGGGCCGGTTGAACCGGACCGGTCCGGGTCACGGTTCTGAGCCGGTTCCTTGGAACTGTTAGGGCGGTTGAACCGGTTCGGACCGGGTGAACCGGCCCGCGGTTCTTTGGTCCGGTTCCTGCGGTTTTTTCCGGCGGTTCCACGGTTCCGGCAATTTTTTTCCGACGGGTTCACGGTTTCGCGGTTCGGAACCTGTCGCGACCGTTCCGGTTCCGGTTCAAGTTCCGGTTTCAAGCGGTTCGGGACCGGTTTGGTACCGGGCCAACCCGGACCGTGGCCATCACTAGATGTTATACTCTTTAGATTTTCTTTTGTTTGTCAACTTTGGAATTTTTCTACAGAAGGGAGAATTGTAAATAAGATTTTTAAGGTATGTATTAAATATAAAGATACTAATGTTTGATGTAATCAAATTCATCTTCTTGTATAATTTCTTATCACGCACTTTTATAATTTTTTATAATGCATATTTAAAAATATTCAAATTAATATTTACTTTTGAAGGAGTGTAAAAAGTAAATTGGACAAACAAAAATATAAATGGAGGCATAAAGTATAACTTTTCTTCCTATAAATTTTTAATTTAATCAATCCTTTTCTACAATATGTAGGATGATTTTCTTTTATTGTAAATAAATTATTTGATCATTTTTCAACACCCTATTTATACACCGACCTTGCTAGTAGGTAATATTTAAATTTGAAAATCAATAATCAATAATACTATAAAAATCATCATCTCCATACTCAGTGTATCCCGCTCATAAAAAACTATGATCAGATCCTGGAGAGAGAAGAACGACGACAACTCATACACATACAAGAGAGTGCGACCAAAGAGGCCTCCGGCTCGAAAACGATTTTCAGAGAAACTTGCAACTTACAAATATAATAAGTAGAATACATACAATAATACTAGAGATATGTAGAAGTTTAAATAATGTAGCTCCTATTGCATGTATAGAATATTGTGTAGCTTTGAGCTCACTTGAGATTTTACTTCATTAAAATCAGCTATTCTTATAAAAGCTATTCTTATAAAAGATCGTATTTTAAAAAGACATCAAAACAAGAAGCCCACATTGTTATTGTCTCTTTAATTTGTATTAACCGGGCTATTTAACCCATATTACCAAGAGAGACCGTCATTCAAACCAATTTGTGCATTAAAATTGGCGTAAACACACAACTCACCTTGGCTTTGGTTATTTCAAAAAGTTAGTCAGTAAGTGTTAGTAAACTGTAACAGGAGTATAAATGAAGATCACAAACAACTTGAAAGAGAATGCGACTCAAATACAAAGTGAAAAAATAAGCTACCAAATTAAGCTAAACTGAAAATGTATTCACAAACATTATTAAAAATTGACAAATTCATTATTTGATAACTTCCACACAAAAAAAATTCATGTCTCAAAGTTTTTACCCTTGAAACTCCATTTCCTAGCATATTCTCGGCTAGTTTAGTTGGTGCTGGGGTGGTTGTTCTGAAATGGCAACATCATTGGTGGATGGTATGCAGGGCATATTCCGCAAACAAAAGAACGAATGAAGTAGCTTTTCCTTCTTAATACCTTGAAAACCATTGGGATTACAGGTAAAGAATCAGCAAAACTAACCATCTTGGATGGGTTAACATAAAGCTCACACCCTGCAGCAACGCTTAAAACTTGAACAGCACTGACAATGGTAACCAATAGCTAGCATTCATTCTTTCACACCATCACCGAGATTGCTTTTCCTCTCTGAAAACATAACAGACAATTGAAGAGTTATCATTCTTTCCTTCATTCAAATTGAAACATTTTGTACTTTCAATCCTAATCATAACTCATCAAGTAACATGGTAGTACATATTGGTTGATATTATGACTATTAAGATGTAACATGCTCGCATCCAAATAGCCGCATAACTTCAACCAACATGATCAAAGATAAAACGCATTGCTACAAAAAATTCATTCATAGCAAACATCTTAATTCCACTGTCCTGTCATTTAAATAAAGAAGGTCGTATTTAGTTAATGAAATCCGAAACCATTACTATTTCATCAACTTTCTCCAGAGGACTAATTATTCTCTACCTCATAGTAGACTAGCAGCCGTGTAAACTCTTTAACCTAGCGACAATTACTACATGATGAATAAGTTTCCTCGTTAAGACTAAATTCATATATTTATTATTCTCCAGAATTAATTTTAGAAACTCACATGTAGCAGAAACGTAAAACTTTTTGTTTCTGAAACTTTATCGACATATTAGGCATCATTTTATTGTTTAATACCAATATTTTGAGTTCTCAAAAATGTTTAAGCATCTTTTACAATGAATTTTCATTTGCCTCTTTTTCATTTGCCTAATGCATTGGAGTAGCCTCCTTATTATTGACACTTAAAAATTCATAGAGAAAAGAGAACTAAAACGTGAGAAAGATCACCTGGTGAAGTTTCCTTCCTTCCGGACCCGATTTTCCCTTTCAGCCCGACTTTCTTTTTGGATCGAACCTTATTTGATTTCCTATTGGATTCTTCACGAGTTCTGCTCAGAAGATCAGCATACTTATGCAATAATTTCTCTTTGTCATCCACCATGCCCAACAATTCATATGCATCTGCTACTTTCTGCACTATTGACTTCTCTGGAGGTTTGCGATCAAAAGCCTCCAGGCTTTTGAAAAGCTTCAGGGCAAAAAGTTATAAATTAGGCCAGCAAGATACAACAAGAACAAGCTTAATTTTCGTTAATGTAACAATTATGCCATATAACAATTATGATACACACATTAGCCCATTAATGTTCATATTCTCTGTCAGTATGCAAGTTTCGACAAGAAAATATCAGAATTCCTCTAAGACACCAAACCAACGCTTTATTTCTATTTAGACCATAATTGCTCCCAGAA
Organism: Amaranthus cruentus; assembly: GCA_019425755.1. NCBI lineage: Eukaryota > Viridiplantae > Streptophyta > Magnoliopsida > Caryophyllales > Amaranthaceae > Amaranthus > Amaranthus cruentus. Next base: position 9,680,359 of record CM033464.1, read on the forward strand.
AGGTTAAAATTAGCTAATAAATGATCTTGTTTCGAATAAATGGAGTCATACAAGATGTTACATAACAATTATGATACACACATTAGCCTCTAGAATCTGTTGCAACTCTCGGTATTTATACTTTTGAAGCATAGTATGACATAACTTAAGACTTGTACAAAGTTCGGAACCATTTATGCCTTACAAAACGTCGAGATAGAGCAAAGAAGAGTATATTTTGATGTTTTACCAATAGGACAGAAAGTTCCATATTTCAATAAAATAGAATTCTAGCTTTCAGTAAAATAGAATTCCAGGTTGTACCTTGCGAATTCTTTTAAGATACCATTACTGTGATTCCACAATCTAAAATCATGACTTCTGAGTTACATGACAGATCTGTGTACATCTATATCCTTAAGAAGCATGGTTTTTGCAGTGCAGAGGCAACTCATAAAAGCTTACACTTTGTTTGGATAAAAGGAATTGGAAGGAAAGGTACGGAGGGATTAGGAAGGGTACAATTTCATTCGTTCTGATAAAAAAATTTGGAGAGGGTTTTGGAAGGAAGGGATTAGTTTCCTTAATTTTGTTAATGACAAAATCTCTCCTTAAGTAGAAAGATTTAAATGGAAGGAAAATGGATTTTTCTTTCCTCTCCTCATAAGGGAATCTTTTCTTCTTATTCCATACCCTTCCTTTGCTTTCCCTCCCTTCCCCTTCCCTTCTTTTCCTTTCCACTCAAAGTTCTTATCCAAATATAGTGTTAATGAACCCTCGTTGACTATTTTTCTTATGTGACTTCAGGGCATCTCATATTCCCATTATGATCCCCACATACATCCATAAATTGTCAAAGGTATGGCGAAGATGGATATAGCCCCAAGGTGTGTGTAATAGATCGGCCAAGACCCGTTACTGAAACCGATAGTATGGACACTTCGAGTCTGCCCACTAACTCCCAAAAGGACACTTCCTTTATCATTCAATAAATCAAAAGCTAATGAATTATTACAAGGGTGACTCTATATATAGCCTAAGCCCCCTAGAGACAATTTAAATTTAGCTATTCTAATTACAAATTACAAAGACTAATTAATATGAAATGTCGATAATGCCGTTGGACCCTTTGACCTGAGTCATGACAACGTGAAGCACCATTGAAAGCCCCTAATCAACTACTTTCAATGCTTTGGACGGAAGACCTTTAGATCATTTGACACTCAATTCTTGTCCAGAAAACAAACTTGTAAAAAGCAATTCTGTGTAACGGGCCGGATAAGGGCCGGGTCAGGCTCTAGGAGAAGCGGGTCGGGCCTTATAAAAAAGAATTGGGCTTTAGACGGGTTGGGCCCGTCAAGCCCAACCCGGCCCGGCCCATTTTATATTACTTATACAAAATAATATAAAATAAAAAAATTTAGGGTTTTAAGGAAGCAAATGAATAAGAATTATGAAAATGAACTATTTGGTAAAAAAATATAAATTTTTTAATAATTTAACTAAAATGGTTGAAAAAGTTAAAAGCTAAAAATGGTTGAAAAAATATTAATTTCTCTACTTGAGAGTTTTCCCATTTTGCTGCACTTCTCTACTCCAACACTGAAAGAAGCAAATCGTGGATGGTAATTTTTATTCGACCCATGTTTCAGACTCAATAAAACCCTTATCCGGCCCATGTTTTGTTATTTTATTAAAACCCTTATTCAGCCCAACCCTTATTCAACCCAACCCCTTTAAAACCCTTAAAATTAAGGGTTGGATCAGGGTTCCCAATGGGCCCCCGGCCCAATGCACAGGCCTAATTCTAACTATTAGTTTTTCTTCCATGCCAAGCATATCACGACAAACATAAAAATGAAACAATCAAAAGTCAACAAATGCAAGTAATAGAATCAGATATCTAAATATCACAAAAAATTTCCAGCTTATAAATACTGGATTGTAGACACAATCCAAATGGCTAACTTGACAATACAATTTGCAATTTCCATTGGAGTAATTTATAACATCAATCTTACTATGATAAATTACAAACATATTGTTACAGTTATGGTTCCATTCCATCCCGTAAGACTTATGACAGACATAAGGCCCCATACCTTAAACTCCATTACGAGAAAGAAGGAAATAAGGTTCATGAGTAGAGTTGTGTAATGGGTCGGGGACCGTTGGAACCCCTTATCCAACCCTTAATCTCAAGGGTTTAAAAAGAATTGGGTAGAAAATGGGGCAGTTTATAAGCGGGGCTTATTAATATGAGTTGGATAAGTGTTATAAGAAGGTTGGATAAGGGTTGCACAACTGATGAAGAAGACAACGGAGAAACAATACATGGACTCTGTTGAAGAATGCAAAGAGGAAACAAGCAGTCATGTCTAATTTTTTTTGGTTATACATGTTCAACAATGGAGATGATATGTAGCTACAAGCTGTAATTTACTTTTCCCGCAAAGGAAAGATGGTGCCACATATCAAGCAAAGCAATAATACAAGAGTAATTTGTTTGCATAGTATGCTTCTAAAAATAAAATTATTGCAATAGCCTACCAATAAAAACTAATATTTCTATATGTATGATGTTAAAATATATTTTGATAAACAAAAATATGTTATTCGGCCAGATAATATGTTGTGCGAGGATTGTAAAACCTTTATATAGTTAACTGTTGCCCGACCAGTCATTTAAGACCGGCCTAACCCTTATCCGCGCCAATGCACAGGTGTATTCATGACCCGCATGTGGCACAGACGAGAAGTGAGGCTTTTGATACCATTGACATAGGACAATTGGAGAGCACTTCCCCAAAAGCTATCTTAAGGGTAAGAGAGCCCCTTGTCCAATATAAATTCCACATAGATGTCCCGAACTACCGGTGTGGAGTTCAAACATTAACCTTCATCCAAAAGGAAGGACTAAAGTCTCATAGCAAACCCATTACCATGCAATGGACCATAATAATTGATCACATATTAAATCATTCTGAAAGGGGAAGGATGAAAGAGAGAGATAACAAGAATGTACCTTGACTAGACGATCTAACATATTGTTTCGATGATAGATTGAAATCATGAGATGGCATGCTTGCCATGGCACTGAATGAAGATCATTACCAATCTTTCTCATCCAAAAACTATGAGCTTCCTCGGCTCGGTGGTCCATATCTAAAGCTCGTATCAGCTGCTGGTATGTTCCCATTGTGTTGCCTTGACCTTTGCTTAACATCCATTTTATTACCTTAAAAGGACACAACACAGAAAACTTCAAAATGAAGAAGATAACAAATACAATTGCAATATTTTTACCCATGCCTTAGAAACTATCTAAGTCACAAAGAATTTTGCTAGCTAACAATGTTATTTATATGTAAACAGGTTTTTGCAATGAAAACACAAGAGTCTTTGCTCATCTCCAATGGTGCATCACGTGAGACTTGACATAATTAAGCAAAGAGAAATGACCTTGGTTCATAATATGAGTACAAAAACAAAATATATTTCTAAACCTAGTAAAACAACCACCTGATTAGTGATTCCATTCACCATGGTGTCAAGTGTGGACCATGTGGTATTGCATCCACAAAAGTTCCATAACACTTGATTTTCATGTGGTACTCACCAGTTGATGAGAAAATGCACGCAGAAAATTCTGAACATCACTACATTATTCATAAAAGTGTGATTGTAAACAACAGACGATTCTTATTTTGTGGTTTCACACATAAGCATATCCTTCCAATTCATTCCTCTTCCTCACTTAATATAAGTGCACACACACACAAGTGAAAATATTAGCTAGTACCTATATAACTCTGTGCCATTGTTGGTTTTTTTCAAGAACCAACATTACATTCTTGAGTGCAGCGATTGGAAAATCCTTCTCCCAAGCCACCCAAGCGTCAAGTGTTCCATAGATAGCTTCTTTACTATCTTCCAGATCAAAAAGCTGCAAGAACAGCCAAATTCAACTCGTATAGAAATAAGAGTGATCTATCATATATCCTACTCTTTGAAACATAATGTATTCCACAGAAAGTAAAACACATATGCAGTACACGACATTGAAATATCATGAACAAGTGTGGGTAATCACAACGTTAAATGAAGCATCGGCTACAAACGATCACAAGGCCCTCATTACAAAGTGGGTGAACATCAACCCTAACACAATAAAGTTGCAACTACGGGTATAGCAAACAATAGTTTAAAGCCAATCAAATTACTATCTCCATTTGAATAAAGAAACAATCAAGAATGATAGAAAGTAAAATCTAATTGCTAAAACTTGTCCCAATACAGCAAAACAATCAAGAAACATTGTGAATTACTAACTCCATCCTTGCCTTCCTTCTGTAAAAAGTAAAAACCCTAAATAAACTATAGTTGATAAATCTAATTTTCTTTCACAAACAATTAACATTCTCAAACGAAAAAGTTGATACATTTGTCTTGTCAAGATAGGCAAAACATCAACAACACAAAAATACAGACTAAAGACAAGGAAAACAAACAACAAAAGAAACATCAAATCCTATTGCACAGACACATACCAACAATGTCCTAGACAGATTAAAAACTAAGCTCATGTTCTGCTCAAATTACGAAAATTAACATTCAATAAAAATTTGTATTAAGCCATAAAAAATAATTTTGATCAGTGAATATAAGTTTTAGTTAGTAACAATTAGTCATAACTTACAATCGGTATAGCTCTGTTGTATTCAATAAAAAAAAAACTTTAATGGCAGAAATTAATATTGTAACAGCAAATAAGGTAGAAAAAACAGCGGAAAAATAACACCATATTCCAAGTTTTTGCAATCCTGTCACACTCGAGATGCATAGTATCAACAGCTACACCTTTCATGTAATCATGGGACCACCAAAAACAAAGAAAACTACATACCACTGATCTCAAGTTCTCAATCGGGTACACATCCTAGTCCAACACATTTACATAGGTATTTGTCTTCCATTTTGAGAAACAAAAAAAAACAATTTGTAAGCGGTATAATCCTCCAAATACTGCTACAACAATGAACCATGCCAAAATCTTGATGCCATTGGGAAAGAATCAGCTGCATCTATTACATTCCGTCATCCACAAACATTATACATTAATAGTTCTATCAATAGCCAACATTTCTTGTAAGTCTACTTTTCTACATCATTTTCGTCATCTAGAACCTCCTCAAAATATGTGTTCCCAACTCTCCACTTTCCTTGCTGATGCATTTAGTGGTCAACAATGGACTTTGCAAAGCCAAATCAACTAAGTCACTTTTATCTTATTGCCTTGATATGCAACTCTAGTTGTCTATGCAACTCTATGAAATCAATCCCTTGGAGTAGTTACATAAATCCATATCTAACATATGCATGGCTACAATCCTTATTAAAGGCCCTCCATTTGGACCTATATAAAAGTGTTGTTTTAACTTTTAATAGTTGTCTAAAGTATTTACCTTCAACTATAGAGGTATGATACAGTCCACAAAATCTATCGACCAAATTCATTTGAGCCACTCAACCTCTCTAAATTTATATGTTCATTCCTTTAAAAATCAACCCAGGTACTTCAAAGGCTCACCTATAGCTCGCTCCGTGAAATATTGTCACTAGAATATAATGATATAACAAGATCCTTCTGGCAACCTTAGCTTCTAACTTCCATATTAAGCAAAGGCCAACACTAGTTTATTGTTATTCACTATTTCACATGCTTTATTTGGAGTTTAAGTTTCTATCAAAAGGGGAAAAATAGAGAATGAAAATTGGAAAGAATAATATGTGAAGCCTTTGGCAATTGGCACCATAGTTGAACCCAAGGATGATGAGGAGGTCAATCAATTTAATAATTTTCTTCATCTCCTTACCACTACCTAATATCAACCACTAGGCGCAAGCATGTATGATTCAAGTTTTGAATGTCAACTTTTTGAAAATTTTCCATATTGTTGGTCCAATTTGTAGTGTTGATACTCCACAACATTGTCCAAGTAGCTTCTCCTTATTAAGGTTTTGAGCTACGAATCCAAATACCTTAATCCTACGTTGTATATGGTGTATGAATGATCTTGTGTCCCTTAATTTCAAGTTTTGCCAAAGATCTATAGTTCTTTGGTTTTGGATCATAATAGAATATAGCAAAACGACTCATTAAATCATGTGCCATTATTATTTATGTGATAAGAAGTTGCATATGATGTTTGCTACCAAGAGCCAATCAGAAACAATCTCTTTGTTATCACTAACAAGATTAACAAGGGCAAGGATGCGTACATCTGATACCCCTAAACCCCACCTTAGGTGGGAGCCACTTAAAGGTTTTAGTGCGATGGAATGTTGGAATGTTGTTGAATGAATCTTCTAGCACCTTTTCTAACTTCATTAGAAAAAGCTTTATGACTTGTCAAGCTAATAAAGAACAATGTCAATATATAAACCATCAAAAATAAGTACTCGAAGCGACAAAAATAAGCTAGATCATTCTCATATTGCATCACCAGATAATAGCCTTTGTGCCTTTTACATATTAAGTTCAACAATAAAGTACGGAAGTAAGAGAATTTAAAAGGAAGATATGAGATCACCTCTAATTTAAACCACGATTTGCACCAATGCTCAAACTCACTACTATGCGAATATGGGCACTCAAGACCCCACCATGAGAGCAATGACTAAGTTAAAGACCTTTAAAGAAAGACGAAGCTTGCAGATATTGCAATCCCTCATTAATTGACAAACCAAGGAAGGAGAAATTCCTACGTTTCCATCAGTCGTAACTATGCCTGTTCAAAAAAACCTAACCCGCTTGACCCGACAACCCGCATCATAAATGACGGGTCATAAAATCAAAAAAATTATAAGTTACGGGTCGGGTCATGGGCCGCAAGATAATGAATAAAGGGTACCCATTGAACCATTTACTGTATATTTGCATTGTCAATTATTAACATTGTCTTTTAATTTGCAAAGGATTTGGAGGTTCTTTCTACTGAAGCTATGGATGTCTACTTTCTTATTGATGTCTTTGCAAACTCTTGATACACCTTATTCACATTATGTTTTTCATTCAATTCACAGTCATCCACACCAATGATATTTTGCCCATTATTAACTTGCCCAACCTCATTTAGACTCTTTAACAAGTGATAACCCTTGTAATTCATTCTTTATAGTAACTTTTGGGAGGCCTTCTTTTTGTTTTTCTAAACAAACAAATGAATTCAATAAATTCATGTTCAATGATAAAAAATTGTCAACTATCCAATAATTTCAGGATTTTCTTGTTCAATACTCAAATATGTCACAATTAAAATCGGGTACTTGGTGTCCCGACCCACTTTATCTGGGTACCCGGATAAATCGGGCCGAGACATGAGCCATTAAAATAGATACCCGATACACGGCTTTCCGAGTACCCGAAATGACGGGTACCCAGTTATGAACACCCCTAGATGTAAAAGCATCTTATTACTTTTATCTACTACTCCAAGTTAGAACATTTTTCATATATGTTGAGCAAACTGAATGGAATAAACTAAGAAAGGAACACATGGAAGGTAATACTATAAGATTGAAAAAATGAGAAAAGAGCTCCTTAACATAAAGAGAAATATTTACACAAAAAATAAATAAATAAAAAAAACAACTGATCAAGTAACAAGAAGAAAGCTTATAAAACAACCTCGGCTTAGTCAAAATTTGATTGGCCTTCACAGTCTTCAAACTAATGTGTCATTTATAGCATTCAAGGTATTGTTTCAACAAGAGAATACCCATATTTATAGCCAGTGGCTTCCGAATCATTTTCCTAATAGCAATATATGTCCACAAAAGGTAAAATCTCAAGGCACATGAACAGTATATATTGCACGATAAATGATTGTCTAGGGAATATGAGCAATCAGTCAATCACTCGCAATCCCAAGCTTAAATTTGCAGTATCAATCATTTTTCAATTGTCTAAAGCCTTAAACTTCTCTCTCCTAGACAAACTAATTGGTTGAAAGACTTGAAACATGAAAAGCTTCAATCTTCAACGATGCATAAATTATCATAATTTATAATTTAAGCTCAACTTAAAAGAGTGTCAAATTTTGCCACATTTTCCAACTGCAAAGTTGTGAGGCTCCTAACAACTCATGTCTAAGTACGCCAAGCATGACCCAAACTAATAACCGATTAAGTGTTTATCAGAGACAATTAACAACATTTTAACATATTATTCCTTGGACACTTGCCAATTTCAGACTTAACGGATTAAGTATCGACTAACCGATTAAGTGTTTCTTAGAGACAATCACCAGGACCCTCACTTTAACACTAAAGAAAAACCAGTGGCCTCGTAGTAGTTGAGTATGATGAAATTTAAGGGGTGTCACTCTCCATATGCTCAATGTAGAATAGGAAATGTGTGAAATGTGAATTAGTACAAGGACACACTTTAAGAATAATTAACAAAAGAAGGCAGAAAAATGATTCCCCAAATTTGTTCCCCAAATCAAGCTGAACCACGAACCAAGTAACAATAGCATTATTTTTTTATTTTTTTCACAATCTAGAGTTACCAACCTGGTGTTCTGCCAGTCACTTCAATAGGCAGTTATTCTTCTACAATAACATCCTGGAGGTGTAATAAACCAGAATCGTAGTGTAATGAGCACTTATTATGGTACTCCATGTTTATTCATTAATCTTAGTATCATCAATACAGGTATTTAATTTAATTCATCGAACAGCACTCTAGAAATGTTAACATTTTTCACCATTTTAGATTTTGGCAATATGTTCACCAAAATGAACTTCAGGTCTAGTAACTCTATGCCTCTATCACAAAGAATGTTTAAGTTGGTTAGGAAAGTATAAGAAGATTATGAAAAATAAGAAAACTTTACTACATTTACAATTGAATCTTATGATTCTTATAATTCACTTTACCAATTCACACAGTTGCCAATAAAAACTTACCGTCTTGATAAGAAATTTGGTCTTCTCTTTCCTTGAAATATGTTGTCCTATAAGAAAATTCTGTTCACTACTATTTCCCATCCCAGGTTCATTAGATGTCACCTTGCTTCGACCCTAAAAAAGCAAGGCAATAATTATAGAAAACAAAGAAATTGCTACGAGTTTATGCCAAAAAATAAACAGGGCCCTTTGTGAAATGAGATAGATTGCAATGTACCTCAGCTTGGGGCATTGTACAGAAATAAAGTTTCAGGGATTGGCATCTAACCACGCTGATCTCCGAGCTACGACGTAACTAGAAAAGCAAGCAAATTTACAATTATAATCATCATTCTCTCCGCAAAGATAAATTGATTACTAATTAGTAATTAGGGAATATTATACTCTTACCGCATGCCGCACCACTGATCGAAACATCAATAGTAACAGAAGTTGTTGACTTCGAGAAAATTCTGTGAAAGGAATTAAAAGTTCATGAAACAATAGCACATGAACAGTGGCGGATCTAGGGTTCACACTCCTTAGGGGCACCAACATATAGATGAAAGTTTGCGAAATTTTCGGCATAATTTCATTTGTAAACTGAACAACCAAATATTTTTCATTCCTCAAATAACATTTACAGATACAATAATTTCAGTCTGGTTTTTTAAGCAAAATACAATCAAACGGTCATTGTGAAAGAATAGGATAATTAATATTTGGTAGAATCCTATTCTATCACATTGTTCTTCAATGTAAAAGTTACCAGATACAATTCCTTTCAGGAATTCAACATATGCCTCTGAGACAAACTTTGAAGCAGAACACTTGTTTGATTGTTTTGATCAATTAAAACCCCCTACACAACACTCAAATAAGCAAAATCGATTTGCATTGTTGACTAGATTCTTCAACTTGTATTTCAGCATATAATACATTTTAACAAAATCAACTAAAACCCTAAATTTCAAAATTTAACACGCTATTCTAAATGAGTTTTTGAGCTTCTACTCTAGATAATTTTATAAATCTTTGAAAGTTAAAATGGTACATACATCACAAAATAACAAAAAAATTTGAATCAAGAGAGATTAGTTGGAAATACCTGAAAAGAAAAGATTGTAATTAGAATACTTTCGGCATTTTTTTCCTAAGCATCAGTGGTGGCCGGTGGGCTGTGGGCAGGTTGCAAGCCGGCGGCAGCAGTAAGCAGACAGTCACACCTCACACGAGTCTGTCATTGGTGGTCTGGACAGCGAGAGAGCCAGGGAGGCAAGGAGAAGCAGCCAGCAGGACAGAAACGTCCGTTGGAATGAAGCCAACACACTCCAGACTCCGGTGACCGATTTTGTTAGCCAGTGCCGTCAAATCTCCATGGGTGAGATTTGAGAATTAGGGCTTGTTTAGTTTGAGAAATGAGAAGGCTTCCCTGTCTGGAATGAAACGCGCGTTTCAGTTTTTTTACCCTATTTTTTCTTTTCTTTTTTTCTTTTTTTTTCAACTCTCTAGGGGCACGTGACCCCTTGTGCCCTCAAGTAAGTCCGCCACTGCACATGGAGCAATAAGTATATTAAACAGTAAATTAGGGATCAAGTTTGTGATGTATGTACCATTTTAACTTTCAAAGATTTATAAAATTATCTAGAGTAGAAGCTCAAAAACTCATTTAGAATAGCGTGTTAAATTTTGAAATTTAGGGTTTTAGTTGATTTTGTTAAAATGTATTATATGCTGAAATACAAGTTGAATAATCTAGTCAACAATGCAAATCGATTTTGCTTATTTGAGTGTTGTGTAGGGGGTTTTAATTGATCAAAACAATCAAACAAGTGTTCTGCTTCAAAGTTTGTCTCAGAGGCATATGTTGAATTCCTGAAAGGAATTGTATCTGGTAACTTTTACATTGAAGAACAATGTGATAGAATAGGATTCTACCAAATATTAATTATCCTATTCTTTCACAATGACCGTTTGATTGTATTTTGCTTAAAAAACCAGACTGAAATTATTGTATCTGTAAATGTTATTTGAGGAATGAAAAATATTTGGTTGTTCAGTTTACAAATGAAATTATGCCGAAAATTTCGCAAACTTTCATCTATATGTTGGTGCCCCTAGGGAGTGTGAACCCTAGATCCGCCACTGGTGTCGTGTGGTGTCATGTCATGGTTGTCGTCCCTATAAATCGTGTCTTGGTTTGTTAAAGACAAAGCCGTGCGGGTGCGCAACTATAAATCGACCCAAATTGAAATCTACCGAACTTTGCCCAGTGAAAAATGTCTTCTACACCAAGAGATGGAAGAAACGTAATGGAGTCTGATTTGAAGAAAAGGAAGATCAACCCACCACCTCGAAGGTAATTGTCTATCTCTTACTCTTTTCAATTCCAACGTTGTCATTTAGGGTTTCTTGTCGCACATTCCTGTGTACATCATAAATTGTGACTTAGATATTGGGTCCAACGTCGAACACTAACCCTAGCACCTGAGTTCTTATAGTAAAGAGCAAGGACATGAATTCATCATGCACTAAAAGAAATCTGGTATTTCATGCTTGAAATGCTAGGGTTTGTGGGTTTTGAATTTTGATGAAGAATAAAGGGGTCAAAGAAGACCCAAAAACAGTAATAATTCTGCTCAACCAAGAGCATTAGCTCTCAGAAATTTCACACGTGAGGATCCATATGCAAAAACTTTAAATGTGAATTCCTTCTTCCAGAATCCTGATAGAATCAGTGCTGCAGTCTTTTATACAAGTTGAACTTCAAGATCTTAAAGAAAAGATATGTGAGTCTACTTTATTGGTAAGCTAATGAACATATTGCTTGAAGACTGAAGCATTGATCAATTGTTAATCAAGACCTGGACTTGAGCCTATTCTGACATTAGTTTGTGTAGCTTGAAAGTTGAATCTATATTTGGAAGGGGGAGAGGGAATAAGAATTGACTCCGGCACATCTAAAGGGATAGAAAATATCCAAATTGATGCATTTTATATAACCTCTAGACTGCCAGCTGGATGCTCTGTGTATCTAAAGCTGACGCAATGATTAGGCATGGACATCTGTCTTTGTTGGCAACATGAGTTTTAATTAGGGGTGAGCAAAGTCGGATATCCGATTCGACAGTGGCATTCGGATCGGATATCCGGTATCCGAAAAATGGGAATTCTACTATCCGTATTCGATTCGAACTGATTCGGATATCTGATATCCGATATCCGGAAAAGTTCGAATCGGATATCCTGACTATCCGATATCCGAAATTGATTGGAACTCAGAGCATTTATTCGAAGGAGGGATTCCATGAACATTATAATCATCCATACCTAGTAATCAAACAGACAAACACCATTCATAAACATACTAGTAATGAAACAGACAAACATACTAGTAATCAAACATAGACATGATACCACAACTATAATTTACTTAAACTCAACCAATATTGTCTTTTTCCTTCTTTATTGCAGTATTTGGAGATTAAACAGACAAACATACTGTTACCATTCTACTTAAACAGACAAACATACTGTTGTGGAGATTAATGCCAAAAGAATAAACCTTAAAAACCATTCTATTAATTACCCATATTCAATAAACCTACGAAATCAATAAACAGACAAACAAGCAAACACTCAAACAGATACAGAGTCACGCTATTAATTACCCACAACAAAAGAATAAACCTACGAAATCAATAAACCTACGAAAACCATTCTATTAAAAAAAATTTAAAAATACATAAAACAAAAGAAAAAATCAACAAATTCTTTCAATTTACTAAACCCCTCAAAAGTTTTACCAACAAAAATATTCTTTAACAAAAAAAGGATGAAAATTTACCTTCTTTAACTTTCTGCAACGCCTCAAAAAGTGGTTTCTGATCTTTTTTCTTCAAATACTGAAATTACCATCAACAAAATTGCAGCTGCGTGACGGTGGCCGGTGACGGTGAGCAAAAAAAGTTTTACCAAAAAAAAATTAATTAGAATAAGATGTTACCAACAAAAAATTAATAAGAATAAGATGTTACCTGAGAGTGACGGTGGCCGGTGACGGTGAGCAGCTGTGAGGATGAGGGAGGAAGCGCCGTGACCGACTGACCGTGAGTGTCCAGTGAGACTGTGAGAGACTTGGCTGCTGTGAGGATGAGGAAGGATTGAGAAAGCAAAAGAGTAAAAGTGAAATGTAAACCCTAAGTCCTAACCTTTACCTAACTGACAAATGAAATGAAAGGAGAAAGAGAAATCATATGGGATGAAATATGATGACGTAATGTCGACATTATTTTTTCAAAAAAAGTTCTTTTTCGGATATCCAATCATGTTAAAATTATTCGGATATCCGCAATTTTCGGATAAATGACTCGGATATCCGACTATCCGATATCCGATGTCCGACATACGATCGGATACTCGGATATTCGAAAAAATTAAAACTGATATCCGTTTGGTATCCGATATCCGATATTTTCGGATCAAATATCCGATCTGAATTTGCCTTTCGGATCGAATATCCAAAAAAGCGATTCGGATATCGAATCGAATTGTCGGATATTCGGATCATCAGATACTTTTGCTCAACCCTAGTTTTAATATGGCTTTCTTTTGATAGGAATTCATGTCTTATTCCCTTTTGGTGTAAGATCATGGAATCAAGATCCTCTTATTTAGAATACTTCACTGTCTGCTGTTGGCTTTTGCTTGATATTCATTTCCCTTCAAAATTTAATTTTGCTTGATATTGCTGCAGGGTTGTTCCTTCATCAAGTACAGCGAAAGAAGCATATCCCAAAGTCAATGATAGTTCAATGGTATGTGGACCATTTGCTTTACATGCTTTCAAGACACCAAACATCTATCCCTATACAGCTAGTCTTTTTAAGAGACGTCTCTCAGGCTCAGTCCATCAAAGCTTACTTTGTACTTTTACTTCACATTTTTTTATGGGCTAACCCAATAAGAGATGGTCTTTCAAAAAGACCGTCTCTCACAAGAATTTGTGATCCCTATATGTATCATGTTTGTGTTAAATCAGATTATAAAATTAACCCTTTTATTTGCTCCAACCTTTATAATTATTCTGAAGTTGTTTATGTAGGCTGCCAAAAACCCTCCCAGCATTCAACAATCAAGAAATCATGCTGTGGCGCAAGCTCAACAAGAGGGCTGCACTGCAAATTTCCGGATTTTTGATTCTCCATTCGGCAACTTTCTGATTCCTGTAATACCAACACGCTCAGAAATGTCTGGATAATATTTTTCTTGTTACTAATCCAATTGAAGATCATGTATGTAATTATACCTCTTACCTTTATAACAGACTTTCCTAGAAGATGATGTTCTACGCCTACGTCTTTATGATGTGATCATATGAAGTAGACTTTCCTAGGACTTTTTTCCATCCAGAAGACAAGATATAGCACCCTCTGCCCCAATAAGCAGATGGAGGAATGAGAGGGAACCTTGCGGGCTCAGTTTATGGGCTTATTCATGATATGAAATGCCGGTTTGGCCCATTTGAAAAGTGTGAAAGGCCCATGAGCTATACTAATGGGGCAAATAGAATACTTTTTTCTACAATGATTGTAAAGAAAATTTACTCCTAAAAGAAAGCAAATTGAATAATTGATGTTTAGCATGGGCGTTTTGTTGTATGGGTGATTTATGTGATATCATGTATTGGGTACTTGGTAGCTTTCATGTTCTTTTCGTTACATGGACCAAAAAGGATATTTTGATTCTAAAAGTATGAATTTTCTATCGTCTACTTTTAAAGGTTCTAAGTTTGCTTTATCTATTAAAGATTCTAACTTTTTAAGTGAATGGAACAAGTTTTTTCTGCCCCAAATCATCATCAGTTTTGTTTTCAAAACCAGAAATCATCGTGTTTGGAACTGTTTGGCAAACAAGTTTTATACTGGGCGGACCATTTAGACAAATTTCTACTGTTTTTGGTGTCACATATGAAATATTGATAAGGCTATGTGGTTACAATTAAATTTGTTTGTTAGCTATTTAGTTTAATTGTTTGATTAGGGCTCGCTCGGTATTACTTATGATTTTTTAAATTTTTTTTATTTTTATATATATATATATATATAATATATATATATATATATATATATATATATATATATATATATATACTACCTCCGTTAAATATTATCTGCAACTTTTGTCATTTTTGTCCGATCAGGGTTATCTGCAACTCACTATTTTGTTTCCTTTTTTAGCTAAAAATAACCAATATAATCATTTAAAATATTCCTATATTTTCTCTCTCCTTCCATTTTCTCTCTCTTTCTTTCCTTTAATGGGAAGGAAAGTGGCCCTCCCTCTATTTTCTCTCTCCTTCTTTCCTTTAATTACATATCTCTACTTCCTCTAGTTAGACCCTACAAAAAAATGCATTGGCAACCGCGAATTGTACTACGGTTGCACATAATATTTAACGGAGGGAGTATATATAACTATGCCTTTTAATAAGAGTTGTAATTTAATGCACATACTTGTAGGGTTTAGTAGGGGACTAGGGGTGTACAAGTATGTGCATTAAATTACAACTCTTATTAAAAGGCATAGTTATGTTTAACTTGGCAGTACGCACTGCCACGACAGATTTGTGTCTTGAAGGGTTTAGTAGGGGACTAGGAGTGATATAGTAAATAACATCTTGGTAATTCGTTAGTTGAGGGAACAAAGTATAGGGATAAATACTACAAATACTAGAGGGGAAGGGGAAGGGAAGTATTCATGGAATTGTGTAATAGATTTTAGGAATTTATACTCTTTTGTAGAGAACAAGCCTGTAATCATTCTTCGGTTACATTCAATCAACGTTATACAGTTAGTATTACATTTCAATTCATACAATCACTCACCCACACTTTTCATACAAATTGATATATTCTTATACATTTCTCTTTTGCTTAGATTCATATTAATTCTTCGGATATTAACGTCCATAACAATTAGATTGAAAATTTATCGTGTCAAGAAGCTGCAGAGAAACCAAGAGCATTCATCGAGAACTTCACAGGGGTTATGATCATATTATTCGCAGCTACAGCTGGTCCACGCTTCCACGTCTGTATTAGTGTTACTAGATATGACATGGAAAACTGAAGAGATGAAGTACAAAAAAATAATGCTAACCCCGTCTGCTCATGAGAAGCTAAAGAGTAGTGCCTCCACCATCAGACATCAGAGATGCAGCAGCGGCAGCAGCAGTTGGGACTACCCCTGTTGATACACCGGGTTTTGACAAATGCAACAGCCTGCAATTGCTCCACCAGAAAAGAATATTCAGCCTTGAAATAGAACTTGCATTATTGTCTTTACCGAGCAGGATAAATGTACAAATAAATTTCATAAAGAATTCCAGGCTTACGGAGCAAGGTATTCGCAGAAGGACGAGACAGCTGTCACAACTTCAGCATAGTTATCGGCTGTAGCAGGAGCTGTGATTTCGACAAGTTGTATGCCCAATGTGACTGGCTCAGCTTCATCAATTGCATGCAATTTTGGCAACTTATTGACAGATGAGACGGTAACAGTGATCGGAGCGCCCCTATGGAAGCTAAAGGAAAAGCCCACCCGTAACAGCTCATGATCTAATTTATAGCCTAGTGAATAAAACAAGCGGATTACGTTCTTGCCAGCTTTGCTTTCTACCATTGTCCGGACTAGAACAGAGATCTGTTCAGCACCAGAACCTCTCATTGCACCACCAATATGACGAACAGTCCTGCATGCACAAATCTTTTTGTACTTCAAAGTATATCAAAAAGAAAATAACTTAATAGAAAAAAATACCATACCATGTAGGCTCAGGTTGCTGCTCCAGATCACAAATAAGTCGAACCTCAGAAGACACAAATCCTGCAAGCAAGTTGCAATAATTGAACCAATGTTTCCAATTTGTTGAAAATAAAATGGAATAAAATCAAATCGAAAACTTCACTAGCATATCCATGTCTTATAAAAAATTAGACAACAGTAGTCAGGCAGGACACAACGGTCTTAAGCTAATACATCGACCATGAAAGAAACAAAGATCTGGAGCTGGTTGAGTATGGACTCAACCAATCAAGAGTCAAGGAAAGACCCTACTGCAAAAAACTGAGCTAACTTAAAATTTGAACTTTATAATACCCAGAATCCTAATTCTCGATGCACAAAAGAGGTGCAGTAAGAAGAAACGGATTGAGAACAAAAAGCTACCAGAGGCAATGAAGATGTTAACATAACAAAAAGAAACCAGGAGATGAACCTGAGAAAAATCTGAGCTACTAAAAAGCTCCTTAAGGCCTTAGAGAGGAGAACTGCGTGTTTTCCGAGTGAGATGATATAAATCTGTGATATGCTTTATTGTTAGACTACTGGGAAAGAAATAACAGGAAACCAATATGGCAGTAACATGCAAAAGTAGAAGATACCCTTACCATAATAGAGATTATTCTCTTTGAATCATTTTCCGTACTTGGGAATTTTTGCCTTCGAAATTAGCTTTGATTTTTATTTAACTTTTCTCGGAAAGTAAAGGGCAAAACCTTTAAACATAAGGAAATGGAACTCTTTGAAAACAAATGGCTAAAGACCAAAGTAAAGTTACAAATGTGGCTCTTGGTTACAACTAAAAGAACAAGGCTATTAGTTATGATTTGGTCAGTATCTGATGAAGGATTCTGAACAAGGAACATAGGCGGGTATCCATGAGTAATCCCATTCTAGGATGAGCTTGTGTCCTAGAAGACAAAGTCTCCATCTAGCCTTGTTCATAATCCATGAGTAATCCATGAGTAACATTCTAGATTTAGAACATTGGTTGATTTAACCTTTTACTCTAGTGGTGGAGTAGCCTAGAAGCCAACACCATTAGATACTTCGTGACACATTAGAAGGATTTGGAGTGTATGTTTGAGTTAGATGATCTATTACTAGACTTGGTAGTTTGCAAGTTGTATTAATTGGAAGTTATTGGTTTAGGAGGTAAAGGCCTCAATAGCTCTAACCCAACAGTTACTCACTCCGTAAACTTAACAACGGTTAGGACCGCGAGAGTACCTTAGATTAACTCCCTATAAAGCAACAACTATTGATAGGTTATATTACATACCCCTTGTCATGCATGCTCACCCATATCCACCTAGCTACTTGTCTATCACCATTGTCTTTATGTCAAATCTTGTCACCATATTTTACCTCAACCTAATTTATTGTCACCAACCAAAACCTAGCTAAAAGCTCATACCTCCCTTTCGTCCCTCCGATAGAATCCCTTTCTTGTCACCTATGCTTGTCATAGAAAACCGATGAGTATAAATTTTGTTTAATTAGTTGCAACCTAAGAAACACCAATCATGGCTCAGATCCCCGCTCATGAGGAGGCCCATAATTTTTTCCTTGTTCAAAACATTAATACCCATTCCAAGTTGTAGAGTAGGTTATCCTCTTTCCGGAACCAAACTCCTCATATACTTTTCCACACCATATACCCTTCCCTCTCCCTTTTTCTTCTCAATTTTCCATAAGCACAAAGCTTTAAAGACATAAAACATTGATACAAAAATACTTCTCCCAAATTTCTATTTCAATTTGGAGAGAGAGAGAAAATGAAAAGTGAAGCCAAGAAGCCAACAACATTAAGCCGCAAAATCAAAAGAAGCTAACTTGTGGGATCATACCTTCATCTTAACACTTCCTTGATGAAACTTTTATAAAGGTTTCTTTCTTCTCAAACTAGTATTTTGTTCTTTGACTAAAGTTTGATTTTCTTATTACTTTGCTACCTAGGTTCTCCTACCACTTTTAAATTTTGTTTGATGTTAAATTGAAATTTTTGGGTTTTATGAGTTTCTTATTTTGATGAATAATTTTATTATATTGGATACTATATCTCATCTCTTAAATTAGACATGTTTGCTCATGTGCATCTTTCTCTCTATGATTTTCTTATTGCACTTCTTGAACTACAAGTGTTGATCTTTCAGTATGGCTTACAAAACCTATCCTTTTCAACTCTCATGGTCTTTCCCTGTTCATCTTCATTGTTTAGCATGGGTTTATCAAAAAAATCCATAGACCTGACAATGGTTTATCAGAATAAACAAGTTTTGTATTACCCAACAAGCTGACACCCATAAAAGAGGTCATTGTTGCATATTGTCACCCTTCCTTATGTCGGCATCAACGCGGATCATCAAGATGTTCCTCTTTAATCAAAGTCATCCTTGGATTTAAAAAGCAAGTTCTTGTTCCTGAAGTAAAAATTAAACAAGTGGATGCTATTGAGACCTCTCCCCCCAAAAAACCCCTCAATAATATCTTGAACTGAATCATCAATTCAGAAAATTGCAAAAGAAATAATGTACATAAGACTACCAACATATAATGCTTATAGCTAACCTAAATAAGGTTTTCATTGATAATGTTTCAGTTATTGAAATATAGTGTATCAGATAATTAATGGATTTACCCGAATGTGCATGCATTCATTACATAGCCGGTAAAACTTGCTTATGAATATGTAAGATCACCAAGTAAGAAATCACACCAATGAGTAAAAATTCTCTATCTTCTAACTTTTATTCATTCTACTTTCTCCTAATTCTCTCTAAGTATTAACACGTTATCAGCACCAGCTTTACCCTTAATACTCAAGAAGGTAAATATTTTTTTAAACCTAATTAAGCATTTTTTTCTTTCATCGGTACTCACAAAGGGACCAACTCGTGATTCACATCAACAACTAATAATCCAATAGTACCACCAACTAATATTCCACTAGTTAACCTACAAACAATTTGTCAACACAACCAACTAATAATACTCCAACATCAATTAAAAATAAACCCACATCAAATGATAGAAGAACTAAAAATGATGAAGGAGAACAAGTAATAAAAGTTGCAAGACAAATAACCCATAAAATAATTTATTGGACAATACCCCACCTTAATGGATGGCAAGGACACTTTATTGCTTTTTTTATTATTTTCTTTTATACCGCCTCTATGGCTGGTTAATTATCTTTTTTACCGCCTAAATGGACAGTTAATATTATTTATTTCTTGTGTTATTATTTTATTTTAAACCGCCAATATGGCTGGCCAATCTTTTGCTTTTACCGTCTAAGTAGATGGTTAGTATTATTAGTTTTTCATTCACATATATTTTATATGTGCATTTTTATTTTTACTTTTTTTCCATATAACATATATATTTTATGTGCAGTTTTTCATTTCCTCATACTTTACGTAGTTTTTTAAGGTACACCAAAATAATACATATATTGTATAGTTTCGGACAACCCCTTATAAAAGACGGATTATCCTTTATTACCGTATACCTCTTATCCTTTCAACTTTACTCTTTACATCAAAAACAACTCATATCTCTTTAATCATGGCTTTAGTGATCTTTTCGTAACATTAGGACTTACAATAATTAAGAATAAGTAATTTATTTTGAAGAAAAAGAAATAAGATACACATGATTTTCTTTCTCTTTTTTTTGTTCATTAGTGCATTTTTAATGATAAATTGTACTATTATATTGTGTATATGCTATCTTTTTTACTCTATTAAGCATTTATTGTCTTTAATTTTATCTATTTTCTTCATACATATTTTTACAGCTAGGTCTTAATAATACAAGGGGAGAATATTATAATTTCTCTTATGGTTTATTGTTATAAAAAAAATAGGAATTATTATATTGTCATATACGTGCAAATAATTTATATTATGTAGGTAAGTATCGCAGAGCTTACCAAAAGACTATTCAGCACATTAGACTTAACTAGCTAAAACTTCTTAGAATGGAAAGACAATGGCATCATGAATTTAGAAGCTCAAGAACTTGAACGCATGTATTGAAGTAAAAGAATAGGATCCAACGGATGAAACTCAAACTACCAAAATAAGGATAGCCACAAATCAAGAAAAGGCCAAAGCCTTGGTCCCTCTTAAGTCATCACATACATGATAGCCTCAAATCTGAATATTTATTCATAAAAATCCCAAAACTTTGTAGGACTCCCTTGTTAAAGATTTGATAATCATAAAAAGGGTGTTTTTTCCACAAGTTAGCCATGAGTGGAAAAATTTTAAATTTTTTGATTTTAAAACTCTCAGTGTGTATAATTCAACATTATACAGTATTACATCACATTGAAATATTATGAACACCAAGTGACTGATGTAAAAATGATTGAACTCACTTTATCTACTTTTCATCCATCAAATATTATTCCGCAACAATATAGGGAAAGAAATTTTAAAAGAAATTCATATCTGAGTATAGCTGATCAACAAAATGACCTTGCTTGGATCTTTAGTTGTCCGTGAGACACATTCTACGGAAACACATGTGCCTGAAGCAAATGCTGTTGAAAGCAAAGGTCGTAGAAATTATAATAACCGTGGTGGAGAACATGGAAATTTCTAAGGTAGAGGACAAGGACAAGATCGTGGAAGGTTTAATGGGCATGGTAGAAATTTCCAAGGATACGGTAAAGGCCATTTTCCCCAAAATTATCAAATTGGTTATTACAATAATAATTTTCGAAGGGGAAAACAAATTGCATATCACAACAAAAATAATCATCAAGGAAAAGAAAGTATTTATTACAAATGTGGCATGACAGGGCATTGGGCACGTGAATGTCGTACTGCAAAATATTTGGTGAATATGTATCTAGCTTCCCAAAAGAAAAAAGGAAAAGGTGTAGAAGCACACTTTAATGAAGATTGAAGCAAGCACCTCAATGCCTAATGTTGATCTTTCCAATAGAACAAGCACATCAATGCCTAATGTTGATCTCTCGATTTCTATTTGGATGGTACTGAAAATAAAAGAACACTATGAAAAAGATATTTGAATTATTCTTATCTACAACGCTATGATATTTATTTAAATGTATTTCCTTTTTTTTATGATGCAATTTACTTTATGTATTGATGTCATCTTATATTAACGAAATTTTCTTTTTACTAATTATCCATTTATTCAATATGAAGATATAGATCAATTTGAAAATGGAGTCAAATATCAATAAGGGTTTTCTATAATTTCATTCTGTGTTGATGATTTAAACATCATTAGAACTCCCAAAAAGTTTGAATAAACTGCAAAATATCTGATGAAAGAATTTAAAATAAAAGATCTTAGGAAAACAAGATTTTGCTTTGGATTACAAATTGAGCACTTAAGGGGTGGAATAACAAATTCTCCAACTATAATTTATGAAGATAATACCGGTTGTATTGAACAAGTTAGTGAAGGCTTCATAAAAGGGGATAGAACCAAACACCTAGCACCAAAACTTTTCTTCGGACGTGACCTTTAGAAGGATAAAATAGTTGATTCAAATAAATTCAATCAAACGAAAATCTTGCAAATTTGTTCGCAAAGTCTCTTCCATCAAGAGGTTCGAGCAACTTGTACATAAAATTAGAATGTGTTATCTACGGGATATATGTTGAAATCAACAGGATAATCGGTCATTCCACTCTTTTTCCCTTCATTTAGGTTTTTATCCTATTGGGTTTTTGCTGACAACTTTTTCAATGAGGCGGTATTAAATAGATATATTGTAATAATATTTTACTTTTTATCATAGTTAAAATGCATTCAAGGGGGAGTTCTCAAGAACACACTATCATTGGAGAACTTAGTGGATGAGCTTTGTCCATTACATAGTTGGACTGGGACACAAAGATCCAAACCCTTAAGTACTCTATTTGTAATCCTAGGCAAAAAAAAATTCACAAGATCTTTCATTCCAAATTCTTTCATCAAATATGTTGCAGTTTGTTCAAGTTCGTAGGGAGTTCCAATGATGTTTGCAATCATAAAAATCCTGATTGATATTTGAATTCGTTTTCAAATTGATTCATATATCATATTAAATAAACAGATAATTACTAAAAAGAAATGTCATTAACATAAGATGACATCAATACATAAAGTAATATTACATCAAAAAAAGAAAATACAGTTAAATAAGCATCAAAGCATTATTAATAAGAATAATGCAAATATCTTTTTCATGGTCTATTTCATTTTCATCACCATCCGAATGGTCTAAAAGATCCAGATTAGGCATTGAAGTGCTTGTTTTATTGAAAAGTTCAACATTAGGCATTAGGTGTTTGCTTCATTAAAGCTTGCTTCTACACCTTTTCCTTTTTTCTTTGGAAAATTTGCCATGAATAATCCCAACTATCACCCGTTGGCCAGAAATAATCCCAACTATTGATTATTTATTAATAATCCTAACTATTGATAACGTTTGCTGAAAACAGTCCCGTTAGGTTTGCAACCGGCTCTAGCAGGTAATTTGAAGTAATTTTTTTTTTCCTTTTTTTTTTTAATTTTCTTCATTAAATCTTCATTCAAACCCAACATTCATCCTCTCCATCTTCTTCTTCTTCATTCATCCTAAACCCTAAACCTTCAATGAATTCTTCTTCTTCTTCTAAGTATTCAAACCCTAATCCCAAACTTAGGAATTTCTCATTAGAAATGTACCAAGTAGCAATTAGTAATGAATGAAATATTGAAAGCAATGTAATTGGAAGTAGGTATGTTCAACTATGTAATGAATTATTGGGAATGTAATGAATTATTGAAAGCTATGTTTTGTGATTGTATTTACATATGAATTATTGAACGCTATTGAAAGCAATGTATTTGCACTTGTGCTTGGGCATGTATTTTGGGATATGTTGCGCAAATCAGTATAGCTTGGGAATGTATGTTGCACAAAGCAGCAGCACAAGACAGTGCACACTAATCAGAAGCACAATACAGCTGCTGTTGCACACTAATCAGACAGTTGCACACACTAGCAGCTGTTGCACAAATCAGCAGGCAGACACAGTGCACACTTGGGAATGAATGTATGAAGAAGAAGAAGATGGAGAGGATGAAGGTTGGGTTTGAATGAAGATTTAATGAAGAAAATTAAAAAAAAAGGAAAAAAAAATTTACATCAAATTACCTGCTACAGCCGGTTCCAAACCAAACGGGACTGTTTTCAGCAATCGTTATCAATAGTTAGGATTATTAAAAAATAATCAATAGTTGGGATTATTTCTGGCCAACGGGTGATGGTTGGGATTATTCATGGCAAATTTTCCTTTTACTTTTGGGAAGCTAGATATAGCTTCACCAAATGTTTTGCAGTACGACATGTACGTGCCCAAGCCACATTTGTAACAAATACTTTCTTTTTCTTTTAGATGGTTATTTTTGTTGTGATATCCAATTAGTTTTCTTCTTCGATAATTATTAATGTAATAACCATTTTGATAATTTTGGGGAAAATATTCTCTAACGTATACTTGGAACTTTCAACCATGCCAATTAATTTCAATGATCTTGTCCTTGTCTTCTTCCTCTTCCTCAAAAATTTCCACGTCCTCTACCACGGTTATTATAATTTCCACGACCTTTATTTTCAACAGCATGTGCTTCATGCACATGTGTATCCGTAGAATGTGTCTCATGGACAGCCAAAGATCCAAGAAAACAAGATCCTTATGTTGATCAGTCAGTGAAAGTACTACACTCAGATCTGAATATCTTTTAAATTTTCTTTCCCTATATTGTTGATCCAAAATAATACTTGATGGATGAAAAGTAGATAAAGGGAGTTTAATCATTTCTACATCACTCACTGGGTGCTCACGATATTTCAACATGATGTAATTTTGTATAATGTTGAACTATACTCACCGAGAGTTTTAAAATCAAAAAATTTTAAATTCTTCCACTCGTGGCTAACTTGTGGAAGAAACACTCTTTTATAGTGATCTGATCTTTTAACAAGGGAGTCCCACAAAGTTTTCTTATCTTTTATGAATGAATATTCAGATTTGAGGCTGTGATGTATGTGATGCTTTAAGAAGACTAAGGCTTTTATCTTTTCTTGATTAGTGGCTACCCTTATATTGGTAGCTTGAGTTCCATTTGTTATATCCTATTCTTTTTACTTCTAATACAGTATATTCAAGTCCTTGAGCTTCTAAATTCATGTTAAAAAGGTTCATCGTATGGACAACGACAATCAAGAATTCTTCCAAGAGAAACGCTTCCCCATTGTAAGGTGCAGCTAGCTTTTGCCTACTTGTTAATACTTTATATGGTGCTTTATTGATTAACAAAAATCCTTACCTGGAATGGTGGCCCAAATTATCCTCGCCTCCCTACTGCTTTGACCATA
The DNA here is from genome assembly GCA_019425755.1 of Amaranthus cruentus. Lineage (NCBI taxonomy): Eukaryota > Viridiplantae > Streptophyta > Magnoliopsida > Caryophyllales > Amaranthaceae > Amaranthus > Amaranthus cruentus. The sequence continues at coordinate 9,705,527 of CM033464.1, forward strand.
ATGAACTTAACTGTTTTGTTTATGAGTCGCTTTGCTTCAATCAAACATAATTATATACATAATGATTTTGCAACAAAAGCTATCAGTCTTATTATTTCAATCTCCAAAGAGATTGAATCAAAGAGAAACAGTATTGAGGCACAGTTGCATCATTCACCTACGATCGGACGTATAAAACCAGAGAAAACGGTTAAGCGAAACACACGAAAACTTGCTCATAAGATACTACTCCCTTCGGCCTTCGGCCCAATGAGATTAAATCAAAGAGAAAGGGAGAGATTTTTAAGGTAAGTTTGGGAAGTTGTGAATATGTGATGTTAAGGGAAGAGACATAGCAAACTGTGTGGATGATTTTAAAAGAGAATTTAAATGTGTGACAGAGATTAAAAGAAGGTGGTGGGATCCATTAATAAGGAAATAATGCAAAATGGAGGGACAACTCACAATGGAAATTGATAGGAATTGATGCAAATTGAGCGAGACAAAAAGGGAGTACATATTATTTATTCTACGAGTAACCTGATTGAGTTGCTAACATAGTTACAGATGTACCAAGAGAATTACTAGAGCATAATATACAAGAAGAAATAAGAAAATACTACAATTAAAATAGCCAAAGATCTAGAAAGAGAGTAAACAAATTACCAAGATTTGGACTGCTTTTTAAGCATAATTCATGGATCCTTAATTGCTCCTTATTGACTCCACAAAGCCCCTGAAGAAGAATCTCAAGTGCTTCCACATGCTGCGACACAAAAGTTGTATTGAGAAGTGATTCAAGCAATGAAGAGGTTGTGTAAATCATATGACAATCCAAATTATATAAAGATATCTTTAATCTAAATTTGAGAGGGGAGAGGGAGAAATGCAAGCCTGCAACTGTTTCACCGCATATTCAAAGGTATGTGGGTGTTATGAACTGATAATTTCAAGAAAACAGTAAAATAGATTTGAAATGATAATATGACAAAAGATGAATTATAATATCAAATTGATGATTAAAGAATGATTACAAGATTACGAAAGATAGATTCAAGCACTTTGAGAAACTTGAGTCTCCTTAAAATGAGTATAAACTCACCCACAATTAGTTTACTAATTTCTTGATCATTACGGGTCTCTATTCCCATTATTTATAATGAAGTAGTAACTTTTTCCCCAAGTCTTCCCTAATATGACAATTAATATTTTGCCCTTTCGTAAACCCAAATATTGAGTCATAGCAATACCGGCCGCCTGAAGTCCCACCTTGCCCTCAAGGTGGATAAAAATTAGCTTGGCCTTCCATCGTCATCAACAAAATTTCAGTCTGAAAATGGTTGAGAGAAAATATGTTGTGATGAGTCGGCTTGGATGAGTAATAAGAATATTCAGCCTGAAACATAATTTTGGGCTTCACAAAAAATAAGGGATGAAATTGAGGATTAAAGGTGTCAAGGTTAAAAAAGGAGATGAGAAAATTCTGAAATTGGCTAAAGAAAGTAGGGTCAGCCATCAAATTCAAAATTACCCTTCTGGTAGCATCCTTGGTGATGTCAGCATTGGATTCGAAAACCCTTTTCTCTTTCCAAGCTGATACCCATCTTCCTTCTTACTATTTTCCCAAATTTTCCCTTGCAAACTCAAAAACCCAAACAATCCAGTTCTTGAAAATGCGAGTGATGTTTTCATACTCAAGCACCATTGTGGTCGCCCAAATAGCAACCTCCTCGCCGCCCTTCTTCTGTTGAACCTCCAAGATTTTCTGTTTTGAACCATCTCCCTATCATGGCTTCTGTTTCGATCCATCCCTTTCTTTTTCTTTAATTTTACTTTTTGTTGCCCTTTTTGACTGTTCCTCTTTTTCTCAGTCTGTGTTTTTTCCTCTTTTCTCATCTGTTGGTTGATTCTCACCTTCTTCCAGGTTTCTTGCCTCCTCCAGATCTTTGACACTTTCATCCTCTTTAACCACTTAATTTTCTTCCTCTTCCTCTTCTGTTGTCTCATGGTAAACAATTACTATTAATTCATCCTTCATTCCTTCATGGAGGATGACAAGTGAAAACCCTTTGTACTTGCATTCATGTTCCGACAGTTCTGCCTAAACACGCTCATTGCAAACTTCACATGCTCCTTTCCCCCAATTCTCATAAATCTCATTTGTAGAAGTCGATTAGAATGAGCGAATGACATATTCATGGACAGCCCTTTTGCACATCTCTAATGGTGATATTTCGGTTCCAAAACCCCCAAAGAATGTATCAAGATCAGTCCCTGCAATATATTCTGGACTCACGCCAACTCCGACGAGATTCTGATCACCGGAATCATACTGTTCTGATACCATATTTGTTATAAACTGATAATTTCAAGAAAACAATAAAATAGATTTGAAATGACAATATGACAAAAGATAAATTATGGTATCAAATTGATGATTAAAGAATGATTACAAGATTACGAAGGATAGATTCAAGCACTTCCAAAAGGTTGAGGTCACCTAAAAATGAGTATAAACTCACCCACAATTTGTTTACTAATTTCTTGATCATTATGGTTCTCTAATTCCCCTTATTTATAATGAACTAGTAATTTTTTCCCCAAGTCTTCCCTAATATGATAATAACTATTTTGCCCTTTCGTATACCCAAATATCGAGTCATAGCAGTGAGTCCTATATGGACATTAATTAAGTTATTTAGTCATTATTACTGGTCAAAAGTCTAATAAATAAGGTTAATGAACTCAATTATCTCCCTACTTTCCTTCTCATTGGCTACTAAGTCAATCCTCCCCCCTTCCTCCCTTGCCTCTGAATTTATCCTTCTCTTACCCCTTTCTATACATTACCGGATGCAATCATAGTGTAAAAATGCAAAAATGGTTGCGATTTCGGTAACAAACGGTGATGCGTTACCAAGGGTGTTTCGATTATCGTAAAGCCAAAATGTCGGCCAAAACCACAAGATATCTTGATACGGTACAAAATGCGGCTTTTTACTCCTTTACTACGTTATGGCTGAAAAACCTACACCCGTGTTTGATGCGATGCGATGTAACCTTACTTTTACATTATGGATACAATAACACCCCTTGAACTTGTAATTGAAGCTCAACTTCATAAAGCGAGTATTACATGTGTATAAAGCACATTGTCAGGCCCATGCCCATCAGCACATGGACGCTAATAAGTAGAAGTTTACCTGCTTTATGACTTATTTCCCTCCAGTTTTTCTTCCTTTCTCCCTCTTTGCAGCTATATCATGTAAATGATAAAACCAACACATACCCACCAAAACACTTTTAATAGATATTATATGGTATATGATGCCTAACTATAAAACACCTAGCTTACCACTAAGTTTGCCAAGGCACACTTTCCATCAATCACAACCAAAAATTTCAATGTGCTCGATTCCCTTTTGAAAAGTCCCTTACCAACCAATCAAAAAAAGTAAACTATAACTTTAATAGTGTGGAAAGAAATGATACTTGATTACTAGAGCTTTAGAAAATGTCAAGGAAAGATAATGGTATAACATCCACATTGAGCGCAAAATGTGAAAACTCCATATACCATATACTAAGCCAATTATGTCACTATAGTCCAGAACCATATACCAAGCCAATTATGTCACTATTGCTCAAAAGTAGTTGGTTAAATATCCATATAGTAAAACAATATCCTTCAATTGAATAATATCTTTATTATTTCTTTAGTTCAAAGAGAACATCCTTTTTCCTAGAGAAAAAATAATAAGAACCTCACTATCAACAATCATTTTAAGATAGCATTATATATTGTTTAAAACTTCCCGACTCAAGGAGTCATGACAGGTATCAACTAACCCTGTCATTGTCACCTACTCGTGTTATAAGGAGCCAACGAAAAATTTGAACAAATCAACTTAGAATAGTCCTGGTGACCTCTAGCCTAAAATACCAATAAATTTGTTAAAATAGTGAGCCTGACCCTGTGACCCATGCCTCCCTTACCCTCCACACTATCTTCAATAGCCTCCCGACTACCCACCAATTCACTATCCCCACCTATGGGACATATGCTGCACTCCCTCAATCACCACCATCAGTTGTACCTTGAACCAGTCACAACCACTTCTACTTCAACCCAGGATACCATTTCAAATCACGCAATCATCTCTCCAAAATAAACCTCTCTGATTTCCTCTTTATCCATGCGATACTACAAAAATACGATAATGGTCACAGTTGCATAACAGATACAGTGATACGTTCACGGGGGTGATATGGTTATTGTAAGCCAAATACTGGCCTAAACAATGAAATATCACTTGAACGGCCTAAAAAGCAGGGTTTATTTACACCTTTACGATACGGGTAATACCAGTTTGGTACATTTGAGAATGTTTACGGTATGGCCTTGTTTTTGCACTATATTCCATTTCCAACATCACGTTTGGAATTTTGAAAGAGAAAAGGAAGAGTTGAATCCAATGGTAGGAATCACAATGTTGGACAAATGGAGATATATTCCTTCAAAAGAAGTTTCAACATAATTTCCTAGAACAACGCTCGACATTTACCATGCATGATGCATCACTACTAATAATTTTCAAATTCTTTGATTTGCATAATCATACCCCGTTTTCCAAATATTCCTTTAATGTATGACAAGATTTGGATATCTAATTATTAAGCCACAAAAAATATTATCCCAACACCGCATGGCCATTACTCGTGCTATTATTCTGATATAGGTATATTTTGCGACAGCGCTTGTTTCCGCAAGCGCATCTGTGACCATATTTTTTTTCCATTGTCCACTCCCTATCATAGTGTCTAGGGGTGAACATATTGTGTGTGCTCCCGAGAAGCTATTGTTAGCGCAAGTGCCAAATTATCTACGTGTGATGCTAGTGACTCAATGACTCAAAAGAAGACACATCATGTTGAGAGCAACATTAAGGGTGCAATAAAAGGTAATTAAATATATAATTGCTAATTTATGGGTAAGTTAATGTGTCGCTTAATTGTGTACTAAAAGGGCAATTAAACAAGGAATAATGGTGAGCTTTAGTATGGTTTTTCATGCATTATTATAGAGTTTATTGCTATGTTAAATGTTGGGTGTTAATGTGCTATTGATGGTGAGTTAAGTGGGAATTCTAGAATGATGTATAAGCCTCTATATAAGGGTACATCATTCTTAGAATCAAATCACCACAACACACATTAACATATTGTGGGAGGGATATACATTGTAAGAAACTTGAGAGTGTTCTTCTATGTATTAGTATTGTGAGATGTATGGCTTGAGAGGTTGTTCTCAAGTATGAGAGTTTATTCATTATTGTATTGTTGCATCCATTAATGAAGGTAAACATTTGTTGAGGGGGAGGTATCCAAGATACCTCATTAAACTTGTTGTGTTGTTGTCTCTTTTGTTACATTCTGTTTTGTCATCATTTTCTACATTTGTTTTTTTGCCATTGTTGGGGTCCAAGCACCCCCTCTTTGAGCTATAATTTTTATTACGTACAATATTCTAGATTAAGCTAACTTTAGAAAACTTAGTGCACAATAGAAGCAAACTCAGCCTAGAAAACTAGAAGAAAATAAAATATAGATCAAAAAAAAGTTGCCACGAAATTCACCTGGGTCTCAATAATTCCCTGAACAACACACTCCATAGCAGTTGCTTCACCAATCTCCAATCAAAGATAAATTCACAATCCTACAAATCAGGAACCACATAAAATCAAAAAAAGAACTACCAAATACCAACAATGTTGTCTGGTGTATTTTTTATACAATTAAAAGATGAGCAAAGGAAGAGAGTCCCTTTATGCTTCACAGGTTTCAAAAACAAATTGTTCAAGATCAGGTTGCATCAGAATAGGCTTGGGTTTAGTTTACTTGAGTATATAATTGTCCTTTCCTTATTTATAAGCACACATAAATTGAGAAACACATCCATACAACTTTTTAAAAATCACCATCAAGTGGCAGCCCTAAGAAATTAGTTTGGGCCGTGAACACACCAAGGGGGCAAATGAATAGAAATGGAACTCATAAGGTCGAATGATAGCACTATTATAGTTTTTACAGTACAAACTTCTACAAATAGTGTTTTAAAAAGCGCCCCTCAGCATGAGGTGCTAAAAGGCTACCACTCAAACGCCTTCTTGAGTCTAGGCGCAGCGGGATACATAAGGCTCTTCAAAGGTGCACCTTTTTTACGCCTCGCACGCCTCGTGTATACCAAATATGATTTTTGATAAATAACATGCCTTTGCTAAATATTACTTAAATTACCCTCAATTTTTAGTTGTTTATTGAATGAAAAGCAAAAATATGCCTTGTTCCTTGCCTTAAAGATTAAAGCAAAAATATGGAGTAAGAAACAAAGAACAAAAATAACATTAAAGTGTCGCCATTGCACTGGTCAATGTATGATTCCAATTTAGATTTATGTGGGTCGCAAAACATTTCATGCAACAAGAACCATTGTTTGCTTTCTTTACTTAGTCTTTGTTTTAGTTTTTATTTCTTTTGCTAACTCAAGACTATTATTGACTTATCAAGTTATCGTATGATTTTATATGTCATAGTAGTGTTTAGCTTACTTACATGTTATTATAATTTATAATATTACAAATTTCATGTTGTTTAAAACTTTTAAGTATTAAATATGTTTAAAAGTTAATTTTGGAGATTTTTAGCAAAATGTGCACCTCGCATACAAAAAGTTCGCGCCATCGTCTTGCGCCACAACAAAAAGACATTTTTCTCCTTGGTACACCTCACATCTCTTAAAACTAAGTTACCAACAGTAAAACAACAACATTTAAGCAAAATATACTTGTTCTTAATGGCATCTCATATTTTGGAATCAAATCATGATACTATCTTAACTAATATTCAAAATTTCACACCATCAATGTCAACAATAAAAAAAACTGTTAACAAGAATCATCACAACGAGTAACTAACAACCAATTTCATTACAATTTGCTCTAAAGAGTAATCAACAACATAGATAACACCCGGCATATTCAACAATGACCACAAACACTAATCAAAAACCATAACCACCAGCAGCTCAAATTCTCCAAACAATGATAAATTCAGAATAATTAAAAAAATTGAGTCATGTGACACTTGAAGGAATGAACCCTAATCAAATCAAAGTCTCTAGCATCACAAACGATGGGCGAAAATTTTTTCAAATATTCTGACCAACAAATGCAAGTCAATTGTGAAAACTTCAAAGTTAGTGTGTCATCTAAAGATTTTTTAAATAAAAATAGAAAAATCGAAGAAAAAAAAAGATAAATTTTTGAAAAAATGCTTCTTAAATTTTGTGAAAATTTTCCAATACAATATGTTGAGTCCTTCAACTATAACTAACACAAACATGTTTAAAAATAACAAAACAAAATTTTAATTTTAAAAATCTCACCTTTTGCTTATTTTGCTTATTGTCTTTTAAAAATTCCATTCGATTATTTTTTAAAAATACGACATTTATTGAACTCGTTAAGTTAACCAAAAGGTTGGATCTTTAAAAGAAAAACCAGCATAAGGGTCGGATTTTTAAAAATAATTCAATGGTGGGATTTTTTAAATTAAATTTTTCGAAAGAAATTTGTGAGTTTGAGCAACAAGAGTATCCTCAGAGATAAACAGTACAGAACAAAAAGCAGGTAAGTTTATCCTAATTCCTACCAGTAAAATCTCAATTGAAAATCGAATACACCATATCATATGTGACGAAATTACTTCAGAAAAATACAATCAAAATTATAGTAAAAGAACTCACTGATGTCCAGAACCACGATTTGGCAGTACAGAAAGAGTATAACACCAATACAATTGTAGAAGATGGATAATTAGTGGAACAGCTTGCTGAATGCTGATGTACAGAGTTTAGGTTTCAAGGAGATGAACAGAAACCACCGTGGGAAAATCTTAAAACTGAAATAGTTCACCCTAGAGTTCAATTTTTAATCAATTGCAGCATATTTTTTTTCACAAATTTAAGTTTTTCTTAATAAAAATAATGTCAAAATCCTTAAACTTAAGTACAAACTTATTAACTCTAAAACATCCTTCTTTTTATTTATAAGTGAAAGAGAAGGTCTAAGACCCTCAAAGGTAAAACTACGAAAGAAGAAGAGAAAAGAAAAACAGAGTAAAACCAAGAGACAAACAAACAACAATCACAATGTGTTATGAGGTATCAAAGGATACCTCCCCTTCAAATAAAGTATCTTATCATTAATATAATCAACAATTACACTAATGATTCAACTCACAATAGTTAAGAACACACTCTTAACCCATAAAGGTTTCATCTTTAATGGTGAAACTCCACAAATGGCACTAACACAATGAAGAAGACTATTATGGTCTATGCCCTAGTTTCTCACTTGTGTTTGCCTCTCCACCTACTTCTAATGATGTTCTAAGCTCTCTTATATAGCCACACAACATATTAGAAGCCCTAGCACCAAATGGGTAAAGGCCCACATAAACCCGCAACTAAACAGAAAGTTGCGTTTTCTTCCCCTGATACAGCCGCTCGACCGAGTCACCATGGCTCACTCAAAATCCCCTAGATTAACCTGCAAGATAAAAGAGAAAAACGAGAAAACAAAGTACACAAAAATCAGTATAAACTGAGTAATTCGACTCCATTCCGTAAAATTTATTAGCAAATAATTTAAAATATAAATCGACTTGATGAATAAAACGGTTTAAATAATTTATCATCTTCAAATTTGTCGGTCATAAAAAGATTAAAATAATTTAGAGGAGAAATGTGAACGCTAGTAGGCCGGGACTAATCCCTGTTAACCGCCTACTTCAACAAAGGTCGTCACCTTAATAATAATGGCCAATCACAAGAGTCTCTAGTGTACACACCTCTTCTACTTGAATCACAACAAATAGAAGGAAGACAACATAATATAATATGAAATATAAATAATATGGTTTGTGGGTAGCTAAACTAACCCAACAAGACACACTGTTCAACACCCTTACGGGTTACATTTCCCTCGTAATATTAGTTGAAATATTATCGTTAATTTTATATCGACCAAATTTAACCGTCGTGAAAATTTATAATAACACAATTTAATTTATACTTTATAACACTTTAAGATTCATCCTTATTTTAAATTTCAACCGAAGATAATCATAGTCGGTTACTAGATTAAAATAAAATAAAGTAAAATAAGACAAGGAATAAAAGATCTCAAAACAAATTGTATATCATGTGAACAAGAATATTATTCGTATTAATAAAATCAGTTTATATTTTATAAAAGTATATTTTATAATTATCTCGGGTAACGGATAGGAGTATAATGGACATCGAAATTACCTTGAGTAGTGCAAAAGTGTCGAAGGTTATGAAGACTAGTAGTACGTCGGTTCTTTGGCTCTTCCGAAATCTCTGTCTACAATTTTAGGTCGAAAGGAGGGTTATTAGATAATCTAATTGTAATACCCCTTTAAAATAAATTAAAATTTTCTTTTAAGATTAAAGGTATAGATAAATCGAAATTTGACAAAAGACATACTTTAAAATTAGAAGAGTAATTTTATTTCTAAAGTTGTTAAAATTGAATTTAAAGGTATAAAAGAATAAAATAGATAACATAAGAATTTAAAAAAAAAAAAAAAAGAGAAAGAGATTTATAAAATACACTACGTTCTAAGAAAATACATCTCAAAAGTAAGCCACGTGAACCATATGAAAAGAAGGAGAAAAAAAATAAAAATAAAAAGAAAATAAAATAAGAGAAAAGGAGAATAAAGGAAAGGAGAGAGAAAGTTTTAGAAACACCATTTCAGCTATGAAAATGGCGGTCCAGGAGCTCGAAGGAAAAAGAAGAAGAAGGAAGAAGAGAAGAATTTTCGTCTACCAAGCATTCGAGGTAGATATCTCAATCATCTTCTTTACCCATACTTCATTATCCTCTTGACCTTCATAACTTTCTGGATAGAAAACGAAATTTAGGGTTTTTAAAATACTAAAGAGAAGAACTAGGGTTTTTGGTTTCTTACCAAGACTTAGAAAGACAGGTGAATTGTGAGTCTCTAGGGTTCAGAATGAGCTCAATTTATAGGCAAAATTTCTGATTAATTAAGGAAGGAGTATAAATGTGATTGAGTGAATTATGCCCAAATAATTCTGATGAGTAATTAGGGCAACGATAATTGAGGGAATAATTAAACTGATTTGAATTTCAAATTTCAAAGTGTTTGTCATATTTTTTTGCTATAATTTGATTTAAATCTGATTTTATTTTATTCTAAATAATATTTTTGAAATATTAGTTCTTGAAAATATTGGGGTATTACATCTACCTCTCCTTAAAACAAAGTTCGTCCTTGAACTTACAGATAAAGTCTAAAATAAAGAAGTAACAAAGGTACGAAAGAAGCATAAGTTTGACTTTAAGGAATGTCACATACGCCTCTTTAACCCTAAATACTCCATCAGGGCTTCGCGTCCACACTCTAGTATCCTCCCTAGGCATACGGCTTATAGGGATTCGGAGGATCCTGGACACATCAAGGGGGAGAAGGGCCTCATTCAGAATATCTGTTCGCCAACATCTATTAGTTTCATCAATGAACAAGCTGACTTTGGCATCTGCTTCAAAATGTCTCCAAGGGGTGATCAGCTTTCCTGTACCATTATCACCCAACCAAGCATCTTTCCACATGCATACTGATTCGCCATTTCCAATGCGCCAACATGTGCCCTTAGATACTAACTCACGAGAGCTTCGTACGCTTCTCCAAGCAAAGCTGGGGTTGTGCCCCATATTAAAGTCCCAAACCGTGGTTCTGGGGTAGTATCTTGCTTTTAAAGAACGGGCAAGTAAGGAGTCCGGATGAGAATGAAGGCGCCAAAACTGTTTTGCTAGGAGGGCCTTGTTAAAGGCGATTAGATCACGGAAACCCATACCTCCCTCTTCCTTCGAATGACATAGGTATTCCCAAGCCTTCGATGGTATCCCAGAGCTGTTGTTTGCTGAACTCCACCAGAAATTACGGATAATGCGGGTGACATCATGACAAAAAGATTCTGGAAGGAGGAAACAACTCATCGCATAAGTTGGTATGGATTGGGCCACAACCTTGATCAAAATGAGTGGGGGGGCCCAAGTACTTCTCATGATGATCAATCATTCGCATACACAATTTATGTCGAATCCTTTCACGCTCCTCAAAGAGAGGCCTCTGCTGAAGGAAACTTCACTCTTCTCCGTGTTTATCATCTGGCCTGACATCACTTCGTACTCCTTGAGAAGGTTAAGGATTGTTTTGGCTTCACGGACAGTCGGGTGAAGATGACACTATCATCCGCAAAGAAGAGGTGAGTGATGGTGGGGGCATTCCTGGCTATGTTGATCACGTGCAGCATGCGATTTTCATAGGCTCGTTTTATCATTGCTCCTAGTCCTTCAGAACATAACAGGAAAAGATACGGCGAGAGAGGGTCCCCTTGACGAAGACCACGTTGGGTTTTTTAATGTTTATGGTCTACACTTATCCTGTATTAAATTTATTATTTAATAAAATAATATATCTATAATTTTAAAATTCTGTTTTTCGTAATTCTAGTTGAAAATTCCTTTTGGAAACTTCATTAAGGAATGGAGGGAGTATTATTTTACTATAGTAATCACTAGTGCCCGTGCGATGCACGATTTTATTAATTTTCCGACATAAATTACATTAATTTATATAAATTATTACAACTATTAATAACACATTTCAAAATCAAAATTAACACAAAAATATGTAAGTTTATTTTATAAAAGTTTAAACGAAAAATAGTTTTTGTCGAAAAATATGATTGACCTACATAAAAATAGTCACAACCTGAATGATATTAGAACTAATCATTACATGTAACCAATTGTATAAATAACAAAAATAATCCTAATAAAGTATATTATGTTTTAACTATCTTAGAATATCCTATACACTAAATAATACTTATTTAATAAATAAAATAAAAAAGATTTTAATTGAAAAAAGAAATAATATATATGATTTTCTAATAAATACACAAACAATGACATCATCATTGGGTGTTGGAGGGAAAATTTAATGAGGTTATGACACCCAAGCATTTTTAAATAGTGATGATGTCAGCAGTGTTTTGTTTTAGTAATAGTTATAGATTTTATAACTTAATCTATTTATTTATGTGTTATAACTTTGTTAAACATAGGTGATAGAATTATCATTTTGAAATTTATTTCACCAAATTTTTTTTCTTATTATTTACTTAAATAATGTATAATATATTTAATCTGTGTAGTTTTTTTAAAATAGTCATGTAAGTAGTGTAAATAATTATCTATAAAAAAATTATTTCAAAATTATTTTCTTTTCTTAATTTATTACAAAAATATTTTAATGAAAATAAATTTTTTACATAAATAAGTAGTATGTTATCCGATAATTATCTATTATAATTAAAAAATACTACATATCTTCATTGACTGTATATAGTAAAAATTAGTAAATAAAATATAGTTTTAAAACCTTTTTTTAATTTCTATTAAACAAATCTAATTAGAAAGATATTACATGATATGCTAAAAAATATTTGCCTAATAAAAACATAAAAAGAGCGGGAATATTTTTATTGTGAAGTCGACATAAGTCCTAATCGTTTCTTCATTAGTATATTGTATAGATTAAATATTAATTACTACAATTTTAACGTGCCCTATAGAATAATCTATTTATTATTAAAAAATTATTCTTTTTTTATAATTCCATCATTGAAAGATATAGATTTAATTTTTATCAAAATATTATATTTTAATTTAATTTATAGATTTTATCATGAATGATTAATAATAATAATTAAAAATTTAAATGAAACAAAAAATATATAAACTAAATATAACATACTACTATAATATAAATTATGGGCTTAAGACTTAAGATTATGTATATGAAAATAGAAAATTAGTGTTTTATTTTTGTCTTTTCTAAATCGAATCATTTCATTTTTGATAAATGGTTTAATGATCCAATTATTAATTTTTTTTATGATTTGGAATAAAAAGAATTATAGGTTTACATAAGAAATATAGTGTATTAATATATCATATATATTTATAGCCAATCAACAAATATTATAAATTTATTATGTTAATTATTTCCATAAATATGAAGTCAAGTGATAAAAATTTCCATGTCAATGATAGAAAATAGGCAGAAAATTTTTTAATGAGAGTGTGACACGTGTCCCATGTCGTTTCTTCATTAGTATATTTTATTTATTTATTGATTATTGATTGATTGATGATTGACTCAGACTGGTAATGGGAAGCTTGTTAAAATTGATAGTGCAGGACAATTAAAGTGATTCCTAGTCTTAAACTTGAAAATGGTCTTATGGTCTCAAACTTATCTCTCAAACTTCTTTCTGACTAGTTGATCAAACAACTATAAAATTAATGTGTTCTATTCTTATGCTTGATATGTTTATATTATACACATGATGTTCGTTAGGCATGGTACTGTGAGAGATGCATTATACTCGGTGGCGGATCCAGGATAAAAAATCAAGGGTAGCACTATTATACAAAATATTGATGATAATTGAAGAACTAAATAATATACACATCAAATTTATTAATTTTGCAAAGTAAAATGAATTTTTAAAATATTGATACACATCTTGCCTAATTTTTTTTAGGAAAATTTACCCAGAATAATCCAACCTATTCACGATTTTCCTACAATAATCCCAACTATTGATTAACCATAAATAATCCCAACTATTGACTCACTTAACCCGTGCTGTTGTTACTCTACCTGCAACCGGTTTTAGAAGGTAATTTTTAATTTTCCTTTTTTTTTTATTTTTATGAAAACACACTTAAGTTTTTCTAAAAACATTAATACTTAAGTTTTTCTCTCTCCTGAGAAACCCAATTCAAGAACACTTTCATCTTCAAGAGAAAACCCAATTCAACAACCCACTCAAATTCTTCTTAACTACTACACTACTGCATCTGGCGAAGAACAATTTCGTCTTCAAGATTGTTGATGCTAGTCAACCATTCAAATGGTAAGTGAAATCTTTAAATTTTCTGTAATTTTTTTGAATCGAAATTCAATTTGAAATCTTTAAATTCTGATTTTCGTTTTTAAATTTGTTTTTTGTTATTAGGGTAGTATATTTGATGAAGTTACTCTAAAATGGTGGTATGATGGGGTGTTTAAGAAAAATAAGGTTGGAGTAGAGTATGTGGGTGGTATGTGTAAAACAATTAGTGTAGACCCAGACAAAATTTCTTGGTTTGAACTCAAAGGGATTGTTGAGCAAGATGTGGGTTACAAATCTCCCTTTACCCTATACTATTTGCATCCTACTTCTAAGGCTTTTGAGGATGGATTGAGGAAAATCAATGATGATGTCTCTGTGGGTGAAATGGCTAAGGTTGCTATTGAGTCTAAGGCAATAGATGTATATGTATTGAATGATAAGGATGATGACAACCTCACAAAATTACTAGTGAAAGCAACTTGCAACTTGGAGGGAGACAATAGTTTATTGGTTTCAAGGAAGAAATTGACACCTAGGAAGCCACATAAGCCCACTATAAAGACATGTAGTCAAAGTAAGACCCTTGGTCCCCACAAATTAACTAAGAAGCCTAACCCACCATCCATTTCAGATGCTTTAATTGAATCTGAAAACCAAGTAGCTGTGCAAAGTATTAACTCAGATTTGCCTTCAACCTCTACACCTAGAGTTATCCCCATTGAAAGTGGGCTTTCTGAAGATGAGCTAAACTTTCATAATGATTGGTTTGAGGCTATTGATGAAGTTAATGGAGGTGAAGATGAGGTATGTAAAGGTAGTGATGAAGTTTTTGAAGAAGGTGATGATAGTGAAGATCTAGACTATATTTTGTCAGATGAGGAAGATTATGAAGGAGATGAGTCACTCGATCTTGCATTAACAGAAGACTTGTCAGTGGAAGAGGATGATGGTGGTGTCCAATCTAATCTACAAATCTGTGAGTACCCTCTAAATGATGTATTTTCTGAATATGAAAATAGTGATGATGAAACTGAAATACCTGCTGTAGTTCATGATAAGACTGACTTTAGAAAGTTTAAATGGTGTGTTGGAATTGTGTTTGGTAATGCTTTAGAATTTAGGCAAGCTGTTATTAAATATGTTGTTGCTCAAGGTAGAAATGTTACCATATGTGCGAGTGACAAAAAAAGATTGCAAAGGCTTGGAGTAAGATGTGTTAAGGGATGTCCATTTAAGATTTTTGCTAGTTGGGATAAGAGGACAGCTTCTTATGTTGTAAAGACAGTTGATGGTACACATACATGTCAGAGGAATATGGATTCCTATAGGCAGTTTAAGGCTGCTTGGTGTGCTGAGGAGTTATTGGATTTGTTCAAAAGTAGACCACACATTCCATCTTCAGAAATTGTTGAAATTGTTAGGAAAAATTATAGAATAATTATTACTAGAGGCTTTGCTTATAAGATTAAATATGCCGCACATAGAAAGTTGCATGGTTCAATGAAGCAACATTATTGCAAACTCATGAGTTATATAAAAGCTTTGAACCAGAGTAGCCCAAATAGCCATTTTTGTGTTGTCACTGATGAGAAGACAAAGCCACCTACATTTCAACGAGCATTTGTGTGTTTTGAAGGTGTTAAGAAAGGTTGGATTAATGGATGTAAGAGGGTTTTGTGCATTGATGGATGTTTTATCAAAACATTCTTGGGTGGGATGTTGCTTAGTGCAGTTGGAAGGGATCCGAACGAGCAAATGTATCCATTAGCATGGGCTGTGGTTGAAGGTGAAAATAATGATTCATGGCAGTGGTTCCTTACTGAGCTTAAAAAATGTGTTCCTCATGAGAATGGCACGCAATGGACTATCATTTCAGATGAACATCCGGTTAGTATACTGATTTTGCTGATTTTGCATTTACTGATTTTGCATTTACTGATTTTGCTGATTTTGCATATACTGATTTTGCTGTTGCATATACTGGTTAATATACTGATTTTGATGTTGCATATACTGGTTAATTAGTGATATGGAGAAGGTAAAGCCTCTTGCTGTCGAGGCGTTTAAGCTTGCAAATCCAAACCTATTTTGTCGAGCTTATGTGAAGGTGGATTCCAAGTGTAATGTGATTTTGAGTAACATGGCAGAAACGTTCAACAACTATATTATGCACGCTAGATCAAAACACTTGATCGACATGCTTGATGACATTAGGACTATGTTGATGAAGAGACTAGCTACGAAGAAGGAACAATGTGCAACTAAATGGAGTGGAGTTTTATGTCCAAAAATACAAGCTTTGTTAGACAAAGAGAAACAACCCATGTTATTTTCCAAGTTGCTCACCACATTGATGTTTTGCAAGTAGATATAGAAAAAAGGTCGTGCACTTGTAGAAAATGGGATCTAAAAGGGATACCTTGTTGCCATGGTGTTGCTGCCATATGTTACTTGAATAGAGATGTGGAGTCCTATGTGGAAGAATCTTACACAAAAGCTGCATACGTGAGGGCTTACGGAGGAAGCATAGCTCCTTGTGTAGGGGTGCGTTATTGGCCCAAAGTTGATGCGCCAATTGACCCACCTCCAATAAAAATTGGTCCTGGAAGACCAAGAAAGAGTAGAATAAAAAGTCCTCATGAAGACCCAAAGAAACCAGGAAGGCTCAGTAGACATGGCATGCAAATAAATCAAGAACCAACATTGAAAAGAAGTAGAGGAAGACCAAGACGTGAAGCAAATCCTACAACATCACAATCACAACCGTCGCACCCATCCCATCATGATTTATCTGCTAATCCAGGTGCAATAGGAAGAGGCGGTAGAAGAATTCAAACAGGTCAAGGAAGTAGAGGTGGTTCTTGGATGTAGTGATCTAAAGGAAGTACACATGATTCCGTTACTACCATTGAGACAGTAAGTCAACTAATCCATCAATATAAATATAAATTCATGTACATCATAAAGTTTCAACCTAAAATTGAATAAATTTTCTTTTTCACAGGTTAAACGAGAAAGGGGTAGACCGCGAAAAGAAAGCCAATCCCCACAAAATATTATCTCAACTCAGGCATCCGCAACAAACCAATGATGAATGTGTAGTTTTTGGAAATGTAATATGCAATATGTATTTTGGACAAGTCCAGTATGTAAGGTTAATTTTGGAAATGTACTACTTTAATAGTAGTTATAATGTTAACAAGGCTAGTTTGTACTACTTTAATAGTAGTTATAATGAAGGTATTTGTAATCAAGGCTAATTTGTACTACTGTAATAGTAGTTATAATTGTATTGACAAGACTAATTTGTACTACTTTGATAGTCAATACATTGATCGTCTTACATAGGAAACTTTTGTTGCATAAATAAGAACTACTAAGTTAACATAAATAAGAAAAGGACAAATAAGAACCAAGATGCAACAAGCACAAATCCTAAAGCTTTTGTTGCATTTACATATTTAGCAAGTTCTATCTTTAAAAATGCTTCACTCTCTTTTAGTTTTTCATTCTTCAACTTTAATTTGGCATTTTTATCAAGCAACAAAGTAATTTGTCCTTCTAATCCTTGACCTCCTTCATATGAATCTTTCTTCTTTATGTCATCTTCCCACTTAAAATACTTGCAATTTAAATCCTACAAACATAAAAGTCAAATAATTAGACCTAATTTAAATCAATTTTACAAATTAAGCTTAAATCTTGAAGTTCATATTAACTTACAGGCCATAGACCACAACCATAAAAACGATGTCCAATTCGTGACCCTTTTCTAGCAGTTTGTAGTTTGGCATTCACACCATGATTACATCTTGGAGTTTCCTTTTCAATTGAACAACTACTTGAAGAACAATTGGATTGAGTGATTCTTTTCATGAAACAAACTAGGGTTTAATTTGATGGAAAAGAAAAGTTAAAAAAATGGAATGGAAGAATGAAACTGCTGCTTCTCCATCAATGGAGGTCTTCAACATATAAAGGGAAGGAAGAAGGTGGAAGAAGGTAACGGGCAGAATATTACCTGCTGAACCGGTCAGAATAAGAGTAACAACAGCACGGGTTAAGTGAGTCAATAGTTGGGATTATTCATGGTTAATCAATAGTTGGGATTATTGTAGGAAAATCGTGAATAGGTTGGATTATTCTGGGTAAATTTTCCTTTTTTTTATTATATATATTACTTATCAATTACAAGTTATATAAAATGGAGCAAATATTATATAGGCATGGAAAAATGCCATTCATTATTTAATAAATAAAGTTAATTTTTTTTAATTCTTAATTACATAAGCTTAAATAATGAGGAATCGTAATTTAATTTAATTTGAAAAACTATTTTTTTTTATGAATTGCATTGAGTTTTAAAGAAATTATAACTAAAAAATATGGTAAAAAAACTTGTCATCAATCCGAAAATCGACTCAAAAGCTTAAAGGATCATAAGCTGATTAAATTTATGGCCTCTTTTTTTGCAATCACTTAACTTATAACCCTTTATTTTTATATTTTTTTGAAGGATACTTATGACCTTTATTAAATAAGTCTAACATAGACATGAAAAAAGTTCCTTTTATAAACTTATATCAAGACAAAATAAGTCCATTAAAAAAATTGTGAGACACAATACCGTGAACGATCATCAATATTTATTTTATGTAATATAAACACATCATATTATAAGAACACATAATTTTATATAATGGCATTTACATTACTAATGATTTAAAGATTACAACACAAAAATTAACCACATACAGATAAAACAGAATAAAAAAAACATATTAAAAAACAAACTACACTAGACACCCAGTAAAAAAAACAACTTTTTAGTATAATATACGTTTTGGTACTTCTACATGAGGGTCCTTAATTGAAGGAAATACAAAGTGTAATTAATATTGACCATACAACTATGACAGCCTAAACTAAATTTTTTTCCCATTGGGTAACCTATGCTACCCTAGATAACAAAGTAGATCCGCTCATGATTATACTATGTCGAATTGTCATGATGTAATTTACCCAAGTCATGCTATTTTTTCTCATGGGCCTCTTGAATAGATACTTTAGATGTGGCATCATCGTCTATGTCACCCCTCTTTAGGCCACCTACAACATCTTTCCGCCTTTAAATTTGTTGAATTTTTCCTTATATTGTGAAACGACTTGTATTGTGGACATGAGTCATAAACATTCCTATTCTCTTACTACTTTACATTAGAGGTGTTTAACGGGGCGGGTCTGGTCAAAATTTAAATGGGTCGGGTCGGGGCGGGTCGTGTCAAATGCTAAACGGGGCGGGTTAAGCCCGTTTAAATCCGACCCACTTTGACCCATTTTTTTAAAGTTAATAAAAACAATTTTTATTATGTTTTATGACCCGTTGGGTCGATCCACTTATGTTTATAATAATATCTTTTAAAAATAATAAAAAAAAGTGGCAAATTTTTTTTCGCAATTAATTCTTATAATTATTTGACCCAACCCGACCTGACCCTTTACACCAAGGCCCGCTAATAACCCGCCCTGTTATTGACCCGCCCAGCTAATGACCCGTTAAAATGTGATCCGAACCTTAACCCGTTGGGTCGACCCGCCCCGTTGAACACCCCTACTTCACATACTAATGAACCATGTGCTATCACCACCATTCTTTCCTATGTTCTTCTCTAGCTTTCTTTACCTTTAGTCTTTCTTAAAGATAAATATTTAGGATAACGAGTTTGTGTTGGGTTACTATATGCTTTCTTGAAATAACCTTATTGTTTAGACAATTAAGTTACAATTGTATTAGTAAAATGTTACAGAAAATATTTAATAAACCTAATTATTAGTTATAAGCTATTTTACTAAGATAAAATGAGTTAAAAAGCTAAAAACCATATTAAAAATTAATATATTTTTTCATTTTGAATCAATAGTCACTATATATAACAAACTAAAAAATAAAAATTCAACCAAACAAGTTAATAAATTATGAAATTATTTAAATTGTTTAGATGATATTAAAAAATGGTTAAAATATATGGTGGAAATTGAAAAAAACAGAAAGAATTATTTTCATAAAATGAATTATAGGAAAATAAATGAGAGACCGTTGAAGTGCCCATGTGTTACCCACATGTGAGTTGTCCCACATCGCAGAAAGAGAAGAGTATGTATCACTTTATATACTCAAGGAGTAACTTCTACTATTACCAATTGATTTTAGTAGTGAACCTTTTTTGGGTTTATGAGTAGACTACTTTTTCTCCTCTTTGTTTGGATTGCCCAGACCCATTTTCCAAATTCTATCAGAGACACAGAAAAGTAGTTAGCGTCTCACGTGTTGAGGATAATTAAATGATCAAAATGTAGAATATTGCATCATATAGACAGCACATTCCTTATAATGTCCGATTTCTTTTAGGATATTCCATTGCCATTTCTTACTGACAGCTGGTTTTTCTTTAAGGGTAGCTGGCCATTTTTATAAATTGTCGTTTTTTAAGTTAAAGATGGATAAGATTAATAAATAAAAAGAGAGAATGAACTATGTGGAAAAAAATAAAAAAGAGTTAAAATGAATAAATGAGACTAAATGAAAATAATGAGTCATAGTCCAAAAATAAAATAATTTAAATTAAGTGAAACAAACTTAAATAAAAAATATTATAAATTAAATGAGAGTGAGACTGAGGGAACTAGTAATACCTAATTATTATGCACTGTTTTTAACTTTTGGAAAATTTACTCAAAATAATCCCAACTATCACCCTTTGGTCAAAAATAATCCCAACTATCAATTATTTTTTAATAATCCCAACTATTCTCATAATTTGTTGAAAACATATCCATCTCCCTTTTAACCGGCTGCAACAGGTAACTTTTCCACTTTTTTCTTTCTTTTTTGATTAGTAGATGAAGGGGAAATGTTAATTTTGAACAGTTAAGTAAAAAAAATGAAAAAAAGTGAAAAAATTACATGTTTTAGCCGATAACAAGGGGGTGGGTATGTCTTCAACAAATTATAAGAATAGTTGGAATTATTAAAAAATAATTGATAATTCAGATTATTTTTGACCAACGAATAATAATTGAGATTATTTTGAGCAAATTTTCCTTACCTTTTTTGTACTGCTTATCGCGGGGCCATTTTTGGTTTTTTTTTTTACTAGTAGCCGTTGGAGACTATTCCCGTTCAATCATCTTTTACTTTCCCGTTTTATCAGATAGAAAAAAGTTATAAATAATTGTGAGTATTTCATAACGAAGGTATTACCAAAAAACTCTCATCAACTATTTGATGCTCCCTTCAATTCACATCAATTGTCCCATTTAATTTTGGCATACTATACACTAATTTAATCCTATATATATCTAATTGTATATAAATTAAATTATAGAAATTTGATATTAGTAAAGTTTACATAGAGATGAATCAAACAAGATCCCACTTGACTATATTTTGACATCTAGATTAAAAATAAAATACAAATTAAGAATGATTGATAAATACTGTCAAAAAACTTAATAAGACAATTGATAAGAAACTACTCCCTATTTCCCACCAATTTCCATCACCAATTTTTCGTAGAACGGTAATTAGTGGGAAAATTTTAAAAATGATGTAAAGTAATATTTTATGGTAAAATAAGAAAAATGAGAAAAATATGTAAATGAGATAAAAATATAAGTTAAATATGTGAATTTGCATTAAAAGAGCGTGAGTCACGACAAAAAAATATGACAAATATAATAACTAATAAGGCAGATAAAAATAAAAGTAAATTTAATAAGACAGAAGGAGTAATTATTTTCAATTAGGCTAGGTTGGTTTGCTTCAGAGTCAAGGGTGAGAGATGTGGGGCGCTAGAGCCTCGGCCTTCAAGTCTTTGTTCAATTTCTAAATGATAGATCACAAAAATAGAGTAGTAACACGTTTGATGGTTGTTATTAAATGTTGGAAATGGTAATAAAAAGAGTGTAATTTGATAGGAAAAACCTCTTGACAGCTTTGATGGTTATTCTTGTTTCTCTTCAATCATGTCATTTTGTTCACCAAATTCATTATTATGCATTACTATTTAAAGTGATGGTATTAGGGGGTAATGAAATTTTGTGAACAAAACTTTTTTTAATGTTTATTTACATTACAAGTTATTCGCATTACCATCTTTTAGTATCAACAACTGTAAACTGTTAGAGTAGGCTAACGAATATGGAAGCGTGGGCCTAAAGGTGGCACGAAAGGTTAATGACCATGGTTTGAAGGTGCACTAATGAACCATGGTTATATGCAAGTATTAAGGTGATTTAAGCCATAAAAGTAAAACAAACATTAACACCAATATTTAAGGTGATTCACCATTAATGAGGCTACATCCACCATCCTAGGCTAGTGTATCATTATGTGTTTAACGAATAGAGGAGCTTGAAAGCTCATTACAATATTGAAGGAATTACATCAATGGAGAGTAGTGTGCGCTACACATTTGAGTAGATAATTAAGAGAGTATGGTACGGATAATGGGATAACACTATTGTTTTTTAGCTTTATTATTGTTTTTACTAATGTTATCTATATGCGTTTCAATTATCTCTCACGTGGCAGGAACGTCTTTTCATCTTTATCGAGTCGGGGGACTCCTTTTGGCTGTGCTCTCCCTTCCCTCTCCAGACCCTTTTCATAGTTTTCTATGAACGGGATATACTGGGTAGGATGATGATGATGATGATGATGATGATGATGATGGTACGAATAATGCAATGCTCAAGCTCTTAGCTTGGGCAGCAAGCGTCTGACAGCTTTTCCAGCTTACTTGCATAGCCTTCTATGACCCCAATGGTCTTCTCTATGCTTTCATAGCTTAATGTAGTTGCATTGCCTTATATACCAATGATAAACCCATGTGAACACACTCCATACACTTATTTTATGCACACAATGAGAGTATTTACTACTTCATGAATTGGAGTGTCCAATACTACTCATAATAATGCATACTTAAGGTATAGTAATCATAGTTTGTTACTTAACCTTTAAGACCAAATTCTTCTACACTTAAATTGTCATCTAATATATGTCTAATTTATGCAAGACTCAAGTCACACTTCATTCAACAACTAAACGTACCATAAAAGTAATTTAAAAACTTTTTACTCGTATTCAAAACTTACAAATTATTAGAGAGAAAGTCTAATGAATATTAAGTGTTTTTATGTTGATAATGAGTTTTTTTGATATGCGAAGCTAATTTCTTGTCTTCAAATTTTGTGTTGATAATTCTTGATGTCTATTGATCTTAATGTGCTTGATGTAAGGGGTCAAGGCTATGACAATTGTTCAAACACGAAAGGCAAATACCAACGGGAACAAAAGAGGTTCTCGAGCTAATTCCAAAAGCTTTATATATGCCTTCTGCGTCATAATCTTAATGTTATTCTATGTGATATGTGATAGTCTTGTGTGAAAGCTAGTTCATTTTTGGGATTGTGCAAATTTATACACACTATTCACTAGCTCGCAAAAAGATGGAAGGTTCTAAATGACAATGTTCTCGGATTGACCGTTAACATTGTCTTATACATGTTGGGACAGTTGAGTTAAATAAGACTTGCTTTATTAAAGATGCATGGTTCTAAGAAGAATTGGGGATAAAGAGTCACACTAGACTTTTGGCAAAATCAATCAATAAATCTGAGTTACTTGGCATGGTTGATTGGTATGATGATTTATTTTATGTTAACATGGGGAGCAAGAAGTTGCAATCTAAGTCCACCACCATTGATGTTGCAATCAACAAGATAAATGTTGCCATGAAATATTTCGAGAAGTATAGAATTAAGGAAATTTTTCATAGTTTGAATCAACCAGATTTATGAAAGATTTGAGTAACTAACGATCGTTCAAAGTAATTTTGGGTTTTTATGTGATTCAAATTAGTTGAAGTCACTAGGTGGAGAATCATTGAGAGCATGTTGTAATAATTTTTGTGTGATATATTCTCAAAACAATGTTCAGGATGTTGATATAAATAATCTATTTTCATAGTTAACAGTGTTGCAGAATACTTTGCCGGATGGGTTATATCAGATATTAATATTTTGGAGTTCATCAAAGAAGCTGATTTTTTTCCTAATATTTTCATTGCTTGTCGAATCTTATTAATTATTCATGTCACCATTGCATCTGCCGAGAGGAGTTTTTAAAACTTGAAATACTAAAAAACTATTAGGATCTCTAATTTATAAGAACGATTAATGCTCTTACAATCATAAAACATATTAAAGGAACTGTAAATTAAACATGGCAACTAATAAAGAGCTCTACCAAATGTCAAAAAATTAGTGGATGATTGTGTTTACATGGCAAAGAATTTACACAGTTGGCATTTCTTTTCAATTCTATAATTATTTTTAGAAAGTATTAATTGATTGCTTACAATGACAATTTTTTTTTTGAAGATTACAATGACAATTAAAATAGCACGTTTCTATAAAATCAATTGTACACTACATTATTTTCTCTCACCTAAAATTTTAAAAAGTACCAAAAATTTTACCATTCTCTAATTATTCTTAGAAAGTATTATTTGATTGATTTCGGTGACATTTAAACAGTATGTTTCATCAGAGTGACGTATAAAATAGTAAAGTAGTTCAGTTTTTATTCTCAAAAATATTATTTTTATTTTATTTTATTCTCAATCAAATAATATTTTTTGACATTTTTAATTTCTTTAACAATTTGACATCTATAAATTCCTTCAAAACAAGTAAAATCAATTTCAGTTTATTAATCATACTATATACTAAAAGTCTTGGAAAATTCCAAGTGGCAATCTTACATTAAATGATGATTTGGCAAAAAACTATTCGTTACTTCAACCCGTATAATGCTTTCTTAAGTCGATAAACTTTATTTTCATTTCCTTTTCTCACAAATCCGGGTGGTTGATTGACGTACACTTCTTCCTGTAATTCTCCATATAGAAAAGCCGACTTCACATCAAGGTGAAAAACCGTCCAACCATTTTGAGCTGACCAAGAGAGAACTAATCGAATTGTCTCTTGTCTTGCTACTGGTGCAAATACTTCATTGTAGTCAATTGCTTCCTTTTGTTTATAACCTTTCGCGACTAATCTCGCTTTATATTTTTCAACGTTCCCTTCAGCGTTTAATTTTGTCTTATAAACCCACTTTACTCCAAGAGGGTTACATTGTTTTGGTGGATCTAAAAGCTCCCAAGTGTTGTTCTTTTCAATCGATCTAATTTCTTCTTGGATGGCATTTTGCCATTTTGTTTATCTTGATTAGCTTCTTCGAAAAATATAGGATCACCTTGAGAGAAAAAAGCATATTGAATGAAGGAGTCATCATTGTCATCATCTCTACTGATAATGTAATCTTTCATCCATGAAGGTTGAGACGTGTTTCTCCTTGGTCTTTGTAATTCTGTTCTTTCTACTACATTCTCATTGTCATCATAAGCTTCTTCTGCTACTCGAGTTTGTTGTTGTTGTTGTTGTTCATGATGCACTTGTGTTAATGTATCCTTCTCTAGTTTTTCAAAACTTAAAGGAACAATGGCCTCTTGATCTTTAGTCCATTCGTAACATTGATCTTCAGCAAACACAACATCTCGACTAATAATCATCTTTCCTGTCTTTGGATTATAAATCCTATAAGCTTTTGATACATTACTTTGTCCGACAAAGATTCCAACTTCGCCTTTATCATCCAATTTATTTTGCTTTTGGTCTGGAACATGAGCATAAGCAACACAACCAAAAACCTTGAAGTATCTAACATCTGGTTTCTTCTTACTCCATGCTTCTTTAGGTGTGAGATCTTTTACAGTCTTGGTAGGACACATGTTCAAGAGATACACACTCCAGTTTACGGCTTCGGCCCACAATTCTTTTGGCAGTGACTTAGTTTTTAACATGCTTTTTACCATGTTCAAGATTGTTCTATTTTTTCTTTCTGCAACTCCATTTTGCTGAGGGGAGTATGATGTTGTTAGTTAGTGTCTAATTTCATGCTTCTGGATGAATTGTTCAAAAGCTTTTGAGGTATATTCACTCCCTAGATCGGTTCTGATCGTCTTAATATAATACCCACTTTGCTTTTCAGCGAAAGCCTTGAAATTTTTAAAAACTTCTAATGCTTCTGACTTTTCAATAAGAAAATATACCCAAGATTTTCGACTATAATCATCAATGAAAGTAATAAAATACCTTTTCTTTCCAAAAGATACGGGAGCGATAGGACCACAAATATCTGAATGAATGATCTCTAGTGGATACTTTGCTCTCTTAGACTTCCTAATGGGAAAAGAATCTCTATGTTTCTTTCCCAAAACACAATCTCCACAAACTGTCTTTGGTTGCTCTAGCAATGGTAAGCCGACTACCATGTTCTTCTGTTGTAGTAATTTCATTCCATTAAAATGCAAGTGTCCCAATCTAAGATGCCAAAGCCATGTGTCATCATAAACTGTGGTGCTAAAACAAGATTGTGTTGCATTCTTGAGTTTCAGAGGAAACATTCTATTCTTTGTCATTGGAACTTTAGCAATAAAACAGTTATTTTTATCTATGATGCTACAACACCCATCTTTCATATTTATCTCATAACCTTTCTCCAAAAGTTGTCCAAGACTCAATAGATTATTTTTAAGCTTTGGAGCATAGTAAACATTTGATATGTAATCTACATCACCATCAATTTTCTGAATTGCAACATTTCCTTTTCCAATGATGTCAATTTTTGTGTTATCACCAAATCGAGCAAAAGAATTGAAGGAACCATCAATTTTAGAAAATAGTTCTTTATTGCCACACATATGGTTACTTGAACCAGTGTCCAAGTGCCATATGTTATCTTGACCTTCTTCAACATTACATACCATCAATATTGTCTCATTTGATTCATTTTCAGATTTTTCAACATGATTAACTCTTTCTTCTAATGGACTTTTAAAGTGACACTCAGAACTATAATGCCATATTTAGTGCAATTAAAGCATTGAACACAAGACTTATCTGAAAATCCATTATTTCTAGATACTTGACCTCCACCGCGACCTCGACTTCTTACATTTCCTTGTCGTTGATTGCCATTGTATTCACGATGATATCGATCATCTTCATTTGTGTTGGATCTGTCTCCACCTCTACCTCTAGATCCGCCTCTACTGAAGCCTCTACCTCTAAAATTGCCTTGTTTATATATGGGTGTTTTTGCTTGTAATGCCTGCTCTTCAGGTTCATATGAATTTTGTCTTTTCTCATGAACCATAAGAGTACCAAGTACTTCATTTAAGGAAAGATCTTCTTTGATGCTTCGCTCATCCAGCATACATACTATTGTTTCATATTTAGATGTCATGGAACGAAGAATTTTAGAAACTACATCACATTCTTTAATATCATGACCTAATGCTTTCATATTGTTTACGATAGAAGTAACATTATCAACATATTCAGATGTTGTTTCCAAACGTTTCATTTTTAGCGACTCGAAATCTGATTTCAAATGTTGTAACTTAACATTTTTAACACGAGTATTACCTTGGTATACTTTGTTAAGAATGTCCCAAGCTTTGTGTGATGTCTCTGCTGCTGCAATTTTTTCAAACATATTTTGGCCATCCATGGCCGAATGGATAAATGATAAAGCTTTCAAATCTTTTTTTCTAGTTTCATTTAATTCCTTCTTTTGTGCATCCGTCATGGTTGCCTCTTATTTGTTCGGTTGGCTCTATATGGCCTTTTTCTACAATTTCCCATACATCATTATATTTTCAATATTACCTTCATTTGCACATTCCAATGCTCGTAATTCTTACCAGAGAATTTAGGCAATATTGGATTAGTACTCGTAGCACTTGATGATGCCATTATTTTTTTTTATATTGTAGAACCTGGCTTTGATACCATGAAAGAAATAAAGGAGATGAATCCTTTATATTAAGATAAATATTTATTCAATGTAGCTGCTGCTGCAACTCTTTTATTATTACAACGTATGTAATTATCTATTACATTACACTCTGCTATTTCATAAAAAACATTTTATATATATATATATATATATATATATATATATATATATATATATATAAAGTGAGACATCCTAAATATAATTATATCTTCTTATAATTTCTCTTCCTCTATCAATAATGATGTATAATAGAATATCTATTAATAACTTATGGATGGTGATGGTTTACTAATTTTAACAATTTTAGGGATACATTAATTGCCACAAATTCACTCAAGATGACAAGCAATATTGTACATTTCAAAGAAATTAGTAGTATAAATCAATTAGATTCGAATCACTCAACGACATCTTCTTTAACCATAATCAATGAAGATCCACCTCCATGATTAGGCCATCCTAGGCACGTGTCACTTCTCAATTTCTCTTTAGTTCTTGTTACTTAAGGTACCCTCCATATTAAAGAATTTTTACCCAAAATAATGTTTAAGTTGATCAAAATTCACACATTATTTTTCATTATATTTGGTCGCAGAAATCAAGGAGGAGGCCAAGAGTAAATTGGAAGAGTGGAGGGAAGCCTTGGAGGGTAAGGGGTTGCGTATAAGCCGCACGAAGACTGAATACTTGCGTTGCGATTTCAGTGGGACAGAAGCGATGGGGGAGCCAGATGTGACCTTGGGGGGGAAGTTGTTGCAGGTACGACAAAGTTCAAATATTTGGGATCTATGATTCAGAGTAATGGGGAGATTGATGGAGACGTTACTAATCGTATACAAGCGGGTTGGCTTAAGTGGTGAGCAGCAACCGAGGTGCTTTGTGATAAGAAATTCCCGAGGAGATTAAAAGGTAAATTTTACTGCGTTGCAATTAGGCCGGCGTTGTTATATGGGACATAATGTTGGCCCGTAAAGAAGGTTTTTGAACAGAGGATGGATGTAACAGAGATGCGGATGTTGAGGTGGATGTGTGGTAACACTATGTTGGATAGGATTAGAAACCAGGAGTTCATGAAAACGTTAGGGGTTGTGCCTATCTCCGCAAAGATGCGTGAGAATAGGTTGACATGGTTTGGGCATATGCAGAGAAAGACACATGACACCCCAGTAAGAAGGATCGAATGCATCATAGTAGAGGGCAAGAGTAGTAGAGGAAGACCTAGGAGAATGTGGGAGGAGCAAATTAAAAGTGACTTGCATAAACTCCACCTCTCTAGAGACCTGACCAGGGATAGGGGTAGTTGGCGTCGACTTATCCATGTCCAAGATTATTAGACCCGTCCCTTTTACCTTTCGTGTTTTTGTTCTTTGTCCGCGTTTGTCGCTCGTTACCTTTTCCTTGGTCTTATCTTTGTATTGGTGTATATGCTTCTTACTCTTTTGCAAGCTGCAGGTTTCTCTTTCCTAAAGATCTTTCGAGAGCCGGGGACTCTTTGATCGCACTCTCCTCTATGGGTATGAGTTGCCGTCGTTTTCCCTCCCTAGACCCTGATCATAGATTTCTATGAGCGGGATACACTGGGTATGATGATGATGATTTTTCATTATATTGTGTAGATAAGATAAGATTGGTATATGAGTAGTTTTAATTTCATTCGAGTCTAAAATTACTAACATTGTTAGTAATAATTTTATATATTACTAGAAAAACTTTGTTCTCATCTACTAAAGAAAATAGAACCGTAGAAAATGTCACCATTTTCTTTGTGTCATAAATCAAATTTTATACTAGGATAAGTAGATTACACATCGTTTGCGGTTTTATGGGTATTTAGTTTTTTTAGAACTGTTGAGAAAGTCCACTTCACATTTCCACTTATTTTTGTGAAAAACCAAAAAATTTAAATACATAAAAAATTTCTGATATTGTAAGCGGTTCTTACTCGGTGAAGAATTGCTGACTTTCTATCCATTTTGTTAGCGTTAAAAGACTAATTAACCTAGAGTTTAGTTGTCAACAAACAAGTGTGCACAATCCCAAATCAAAAACAATTGAGAAATATGCAAGAAAATGAAGAGCAAAGAGAAGTAAAGAAACAAGAAAGAACACATCAATTTTGGAGTGGGAAAAATCCATGAACAACCTATTTAGAAACAATAAACCCGTCCAAATAAAGAGAAGGCAATTGTATTAAAATGCGTGAGTACAAGAGAATACAAGTGAAAACTTCTCACTAATCTGTTTGAGAAAATCTCAAGGACTTTTTATATTTAATTCACTTAAACCCTCCCCTTTTGTTACTCTCCAGTCTCAACCCTTCCCTTCCGATTGCTCTTTCTCGTGTGAAGAATAAGTGAACAAGATTAGACCCAACTTTAACCAACTCAATTTGACTTGATCTTTGAAAATGAGTTGGTTCAAGGTTTTGTTCACTTAAATCGACCCATACCTTTAAACAAAACAAAACAAATTTTGCATCTTTCTAAAGGATTGAATATCCCCAAACTTAAATTCCAATCTTCAAACTCTGTCAAATAAGATTTTCATCAACTTTTATTTAAACTTCTATCATTTTATCCCTAACTCACATTAAATTCAACTTCGTTGGATTAAAGATTAAAATATGTTTAAAATGATGAGTTGACATGTTATTGTTGATCCAAAAAAAATCATTAGATTCTGTCATCACAAGAATCTTAAAAGTTGTCTTATTACTTTTTATTTCCTTGGAATTGTAAAGCCCTAGAAAATAACCAAAATAGGTTATGGTTGGTTGACAAAAAAACAAATTTTAAGTCAAAGTTATTTCTCACAATTTATAGGAATTTTATCATTATACACCCCTTCGTAATTAATAATATTCATATGTCCATTATATTGTAATTTTCAAGGTGTTAACTAACCAGAAAAATATACACAAAAAATTTTGCAAAGCAAATAATTTCCTAAAAAAAGAAAAAAAACATGTCTTGTAATGAGTCTTTACTTACCATTAAAAGACTACCAATTAATCATCATCTTTTACTTCACCATTTCTAGTCTTTGTCAATTGTCAATTTAACTCTCCACATTTTACATTATTTCTTATCCTCAACAAATCTCCTAACAACTACAAGTCTCTCCTTTCGCCACAATCTCCTAAAATTTGTTTTATTCTTTGTGTTGCATTAAATTATTTTTAAGTTTATTTTTTTATTATGACCCTTTTTTTTTTTACAAATTCTTATTTTAGAAATTTCTTATCTCTTGATTTCATCCACACGTTTTTAATATTTTGCTATATAATGTACTTTTTACCACTTTTACTCTTTCTTTTATAATTTTTACTCGTTTGTATTTGAGGCTTTTTGTTAGGATTGTTAGGATACATAGAGTATTTGATTGTGTAAGTTTAAAATGGACTTAATTCACGTTGTTTTTATGTTGCACTCGTTCCTAATATTCCATTCAAAAGTCTAATTACACCCTCTAACTTACTCTCCTTGAATTTGAGGTCAAATATATACTCCCTCTATTTCTTTTAATGTTGTTTCCATTTGTTATTTTTGGTTGTTCCATTTGTTGTTCTCATAAATAATTTTTCTATTTATATCAAAAATTTTAAACATAAATTATAATTAACCTTAAATATTCTCATTTTAATATTTTAATAATGCTTATAGTTCTCATATATTTTTCATTAACTTCATTCTAATATTTTTATATTGCTTATGATCGCCAAAAATAAATTCCACAAACTTTATTAAAATATTTTTTAATAATTGTGGTCCACACATTATTTTCACTATCTTTATTTTAATATTTTTTAATACTTATGATCCCCACAATTTACTTCATCAGATTTATTATTTAATAAAATAATATATTCATCATCTCAAAAGTTTTATATTTCTTAACTCCATGAATATTTGGAACTTTAAGAAACAGGGGTACTATTTTTATGTATAAAAACCTAGTCTGTAACACTCGAATTTCTTTCCGTCCTTTTCGGTTTTGGTTTATATCTTTGATTTTCATACTTTCTAAATATAGAAAATGATAATCAATCACGGTGATTTGTAAATCACCATTAAAAACAAAAGATATATTAATAAAATAAGCAAAACACAAAAAGATAAATTATAATATAAAAAAAGTCACCCTATTAAATTTTTCCACATAGGTGTGATTTGTCATGGTGGCAAATAACTGTTATTGACCTAGAGTTACTCTTTCTAAATATGACTATAATATTATCCATGTTGATTGATTTTATATATTTTTAGGGAGAACAAATTTGGATTCATGCCGGGAAGATCAACCACCGAGGCAATCCATAATTTGCGGAGATTGATGGAAAAGTATAGGGAGCGAAAAAAGGATTTGCATCTGGTATTCATTGATCTGGAGAAAGCGTACGACAGCATACCACGAAGCCTGGTTTGGGATAGCCTCAAGAATAGAGGTATTTCACGAAGATACATCGAGGTAATACAGGGCATGTATGACAGAGTGGCGACTAACATACATACACCGGCGGGTATGACTGAGTCTTTCTCAATTAATGTGGGACTACATCAGGGATCAGCATTGAGTCCTTTCATATTTACGGTCATTATGGAAGAGCTCTCTAAATCCATCTGGGAGACCGTACCATGGTGCATGCTTTTCGCCGATGATATAGTCTTGGCCGCAGAAACCAAGGAGGAGGCTAATAGTAAATTGGGAGAGTGGAGAGAAGCCTTGGAGGGAAAGGGGCTGCGCATAAGCCGTACAAAGACAGAATACCTGCGATGCAATTTCAGTGGGATAGAATCGCTAGGGGAGCCAGAGGTAACCATAGGAGGTGAAGTTGTTGCGTGTACGTCCAAGTTCAAATATTTGGGTTCTGTGATTCAGAGCGACGGGGAGATTGATGGAGACGTTACTAATCGTATACAAGCGGGCTGGCTTAAGTGGCGAGCAGCAACCGGGGTGCTTTGTGATAAAAAGTTTCCGAGGCGATTAAAAGGTAAATTTTACCGCGTTGCGATTAGGCCGACGATGTTATATGGGACAGAATGTTGGCCCGTAAAGAAGGTTTTCGAACAGAGGATGGAAGTAACGGAGATGCGTATGTTGAGGTGGATGTGTGGTAAGACTATGTTGGATAGGATAAGAAACCAGGAGTTCAGGGAGACGTTAAGGGTTGCACCTATCTCCGCAAAGATGCGGGAGAACAGGTTGAGATGGTTTGGGCATGTGCAGAGAAAGACACATGACGCCCCAGTAAGAAGGATCGAATGCATCATAGTGGAGGAGAGAAGTCGAGGACGACCTAAGAGAACGTGGGAGGAACAAATCAAAAGTGATATGCATGAACTTCACCTCTCCAAGGACCTGACCAGGGATAGGGCCAGTTGGCGGCGCCTTATCCAAGTCCTAGATTAGTAAACCTGTCCCTTTACCCCCTCATTCGTCTTTATCTTTTGCCTTTTTGTCGCTTTTTACCTGTTTTTTTGTTCTTATCTTTGTTTTTGTGTGTGTGCTTCTATTCTATTTGTCAACTGCAGGTTCCTCTTGCTAGAAGACCGTTCTCGAGCCGGGGGACTCTTTGATCGCACTTTCCTTATGGGTATGAGCATGCCATCGTTCCTCCCTCCCTAGACCCTGATCATAGTTTTCTTTGAGCGGGATACACTGGGTATGATGATGATGATGATGATCACTTAAATGTATTAGAAAATCATATATTTTATTTCCTTTTATTTTCAATTATTTATAATATATATATCTTATCAATTTTATTTATTAAATGAGTATTATTTAAGTGTATTGGATATTTTAAGATGATTAAAAGATAATATACTTTTTCTTAGAATTTTACTTATTCTATTGGTTACTTAAATGCAATGCTTAATCCGATATGAATTAGCTAGGTTATGACTATCTTTATGCAAGTCAATTACAGTTTTTATGAAAAAAAAATATAATATTTTTATATCAAAAATACTCATAAGTTTGTAGTGTAAACTTTATGTACTACGAACCATTTTCGCTTTTATTCAAAATAAACAAGTAGGTTATATATATATATATATATATATATATATATATATATATATATATATATATATATATATATATATATATATATATATATATATATATATATATATATATATATATATAATACAATTATAGTAAATATATAATTAAATATTTTGTCTTTTATTGAGATTTATTTGTCATGTACTAAGTTTTACAATCATCTACGCGTACAATGCAAAATATGATACAAATCAAACAATGTGTATAATTATACAATTATTTAGAGTGAAATGAGATATAATTATAATGTAAAATTTATTTTTTAAAATTTTAATTTCTTAAATACAAATATGTCGAAAAATTTAATAAGCTATGCATCGCACAAAAACTATCTAGTCTTTCTCTAAAGTCAAATCAAGTCGATTCAATTACAAATTAGATAAATATTAAATTAAATCCTCCAAGATGTTCGTCATGATTACGGGGGCGGTTCTAAAATCTCAAACCCAAAAAGGTAAAACAAAAAGCGATCTTTTAGAGCACTAATCTTACTATAATTACATTCATCTCACAATTAAAAATTATTTTCTTTTTGTTTTCTTGAAAGTCATTTATTTCTCTTTCTCTCCCCTCTCCTCTCCTATCGCGCTATCGAATTCTTTCGTTAATGGCGATCTGAGAGAGTAAGAGAACCTCTCTAAACCAGCACTTTTAGTTCCTAAACCCGCCATATTTTGCTTTAGGATTTTTGTGCTGATTTTTTAATTCTTTTTATCCTTCAATATCTTAATTTACCGTTTTAAAGATAATGTCGGCATTGGAAACCTTCGATTCGTTATTATTTGCTGCAAATCGAGCTTGCCTTAGTTTTAGTGGTATCTTTATCCAGATCCAGGTTTGTTTTTATTTTCTGTTCTTTAAAATCTTTTAATTTCGTTGCCTTTCTTTTTGCTGAATTTATTATTTTTGAAATTCGAATATTTGAAGTTGTTTGATTTAGTGATGCAATTCGAAATGTTATAATGATTGTTTTTTTTAAGAATTTTCTTGAATGTTGCAAGTTTGGATGTTTTGATAAGGTTTGTTTGCTTTCTAATTGTAGCTGGGATTATGAATGTATCTAACTTTTTAAATTTGAGTGTTAGGTTTGCTAGGCTGGTTTTAAAGATAGGCTTCTGGCGCACTAATTTTGCTACAATTGAGTATGTAGCAAAGATAACTAAATGTATGGTTCGGATGAGAAAATATATTGAGTTTGTGGGTGAGATTAGAAAGTAAGATATAGGACTACTGATGAAAAATGCTTTGAAATAAGTGGGACAGCCAAGAAAGAACATTGTGGCAAATTTTGAGTTTGATATTATTTAGGGTCCATCGGTGAAAATTTGTACCGTTAAGTTTGATTTTTTTTTTTTTAATTTTTTTTATGGTATACAAGCTCATATCACTTTATTAAGGCTAATGTATGCGAAAGGTTTGGTTCTTTTATTGCTAAAGCTATTTTCCTTGGTGTTAGACTCAAAATGATAAAAAGATAAGGCATCTTGTTATCGGGTAAAAAGAAATAAGTTATACTAAGGTTTTATTGGGATATTGTAGATAAGTTTGCGTCCAAAAATAGTCATTAGGCAAACTTGGTGGGACAGACAAAGTAGTATAGGGGCAAATCAATGGGGATAGTGGAAGTATTGTTTGGCAAGTAACAAGGATGGATTACCTGTCCTTCTATTATAAATATATTGTAAGTTAATTAGGAAACAATACGATGGATGATTGATGGGGAAATCATAAAGGTTGGAGATAAAGAATGTTGTTGAAGTTTGTCTTGGTTCTTCTTTGACCAATAGGGGAAAATTTTGTAGAATAGTGTTCTTTGTAATGATGTTGTTTTGGTTGTATATTGGGATTGTATTAGCATTGGACCATTATAATTGTGGGATAATATAGGTAGTCTATTGTGAACGATCATTCTTTTACAAAAACTGAGTGGAGTTTTTCATCTCTAATCTCAATGGAAGTGTTAAGTTTGAGTTGTAGTGGTGGATCTAAACGATCAAAGATGCAATTATAATCCAACATCAAGTATATAGATGATTTTAAGACCCAAAAACTAACTCAACTTGACAATTACTTAAAGTTGAGGATAATGGCTGTTATGGTCCTCTCGGCCTATATTTTAGTTACAATGTGCTAAAGAAATTATACACTAAGGTTCTGATACGGTGATGCGTGCGGGTACTATGATCGAGTCACATGATCACGCCTTTTTTTCACCAAATCCGCCTAGATAAACTATACAATCAAGTCAATGTATATGGTCATATAGAGTATAGACTGTATATGTAATAGAGTAAATTTGTAGATTTAGATATATTTATCATTTGATCTATTGTCATTGCCATTTTATTGCCTGCGACTATTTCATGTAGTTGTACCTTTAACTCTTGCTCTTGTCACAACACAAAAGGATCTTCTATTTATATTGATGCTTATGTAATTCCCAGCTGGTTTTTCAGTCTTAGCAACTTTGTAGGAGCATTTGCCTTTTGTTGTCATGGTCTCAACATGTTTCTTTCTTGTGCTGTTTGACTATGGATGACATCTAAATTTTCATTGTTTATTGCTGCAGGGATGTTTGATCTGTTTAACTCTAGCTTTAGGATGGGCTGGTGCTGCCTATGTGAGGTACTGGATCCTGATAAATGAATGAAATGATTTATGGATAATGATGTTTAAATTTCTTGACTGGGTTTTGGGGACTTGACACATTGTTTTCCTCTTGTAGGAATAGAGAAATCAAACGCATGGAAAATGAGATGAGACGTGGAAATGACTTTGCTTTCCTATGTCATGACATCAATGAGCTTGAGCACTCCAATCAGATTAATTTGCCAAGAGTCACAGTTGTTATGCCTTTAAAAGGATTTGGAGAGCACAATTTGCTTAATTGGAGAAGTCAGGTGCGACTCTTTAGGTGACTATTTACTTTTTTCCTCTTTGGGTAGTACTCCCTGGGTCGCTTTGAGTTTGTCAATATTTCTATTTTAGTTCGTTCTTTTTACTTTGCAACATATCTATTTTGGTTAATATCTCCACGACTCCACCTCTTTCTTTAATTCTTATCCATACATTTTTTTGTTATTTTCTCTTACTTTTAATCCTTTCCACCCAATTTTGATTGTTCCTACTATTTCTTAATCTTTGTGCCATTATCCTTTGTTGAAAATTCATGGGTACCGAGAGAGTATTTGTTTTTTATACCCTGTTAGTGGATTCTATGCTAATTTGGCAATCGAGAGGCTGTTTGTCATCTTCTTTCATCTTTCTCTCTTCCTTACGTTTTTTTCGGTTGAGCAATATATTTTACTACGATGCTAGGTTCCATTCTTAAGAAAGCTTAGTCTGTTACTTTCAAATCTTTGTTAGGGAATTTCAAAATTACAATGGTTTGATCGTTTTGCCTTTTCATGTTATTTTCTTTTTATTGTTCATCGACCGTGATGATTATTGGATAGCAGTGGGGCCTTTACCTCATAGAAGAGTTTGCCATTTCTCGATTTCTTTTTATGGCAAGATGAAGTGTGCAGCATACTGACAACTTTTTTGATGTATGTTTCCTTACAGATTACAACCCTATATGGTGGGCCTGTGGAGTTCCTTTTTATTGTAGAAAGCACTGAAGACCCAGCATATCATGCTGTATCTAGACTTTTGAAAGATTTTCAGGTATTCAACATACACTTGATTTCCACAATTTTAAGTACTGCATTGGATACTTAGTAAGGTTTAGAGCACCTGCTAGTCGCCTGTCACTGCATTTAAGATGTTTTGAATCTTTTTTATCTCTTTTGACTATTGATCTAACTTATAATGGTGGAAGATCATTGGTGTTCTGTATCTTATTTTCTCTTTAATTGCATTTGAAATTTATGTGGATGTACCAGTGATAGCCTTATGCTGCATTTCATGGATCTGTTTTTGCTGTTAGTGGAATGTTGTATGTTATATCCTAATCCTAACTAGTTAGTAATGTGACAGGATGAAGTTGATGCAAAGGTTATTGTGGCAGGCTATTCCACTACATGCAGTCAGAAGATTCACAATCAGCTTGTAAGTTATTTGGCTCTAATTTTCTCCGGAGCAGAAATGGCCTTTTTTTTTTTCCTTTTTATTGCTATTTTGGTCTCTTGTACTCATAGTATGGTTGGGTGTTGGTAGCATTTGTTGCGTAAGTAGATATTCTTAGAGCTCCAATTGTGGGCTAAGCAATATTACTTTTTCCTGGTTTTATCAGTTGAGTACATGATCTTTTTGAAATCGTTTAGGTGCCCGATGCTTTTTTCACGCGCTGAAGTAGCCTTTTGTTTTCTTTCTCAGGTCGGTGCAGAAAAGATGCATAAAGATAGTAAGTATATACTATTTCTAGATGATGATGTTAGACTGCACCCAGGATCAATAGGTGGTCTCACTGCTGAAATGATAAAAAAACCCGAGGTACATATTTGGCTTTGGCTGTATACTTTATTAAAAATGCCTTCTCATCTAGGTTTCAAGTTCCAGTTCTCAACGCTTTTTTATACCTATAGTCAATTACTCTTCTGTCCCCATGAGATTTACATGTGGACCCAAAATATAAATGGGGGGTTTTTTGGGTCAAGGGACTAAGGGAGGGGTAAAAAATCTCCTGGTATTAGTTTAGCTCTCATGACTTTGTAGATACAATGCTTCTCAAATAGCTAGGGGGCATGATTATATCTGTTCTTAGCTCTTTTTTTATACACCTCTGTGTGTCTTTCTAATATAAATTTTTATGTCTTGTTGCCATATTTATGATTTGCTATGTTGACTTGTTTTCCATTGTGCTCAGATTTTTATTCAAACTGGATATCCACTCGACTTACCTTCTGGGAGCTTAGGAAGTTATTGTATATATGAATATCACATGGTATGTGCTATGCAAACTGTTACTTTCATCTATTATCAAATTTAACCAAGGAATATTGTAATTTGTAGATGATGAGGAGAATATTTTTTTCTCTGTATTAATGAATGTCTTTAATGTTAATCTTATTTTTGGGATTCAGATTATTTAGTATACATAATTAATCACATATCTATATATTGCAGCCTTGCTCTATGGGTTTTGCCACTGGTGGGAGAACATACTTTCTATGGGGTGGGTGCATGATGGTAAGTTTCTACAGAATCCTGAACTGTTCACATATTATACGTTTTTTTTTTATCTTTTCCTGATTTCCTACAATCTCAGATGCATGCCGATGATTTTAGAAACGACAATTATGGTGTAGTCTCAGAACTTCGAGATGGTGGATATTCTGATGATATGACTCTTGCAGCTATTTCTGGTAATGCAATTAAACTATAACAAACTTAACGTTTCTATTGGTTATATTGATACTACAAACTTTGCACATCTGTTGGCAGTTTTGTTAGTTTGATAACCTTTTACACCCCTGGAGTTCTGAAATATGTTTCATGTTTTTGTATGTTCTCATCTTTTGAGCTTAACCTTTGACTTATCTAGTGTATTGCAGTTAGATGTTTTCAAATTATTACGATTTCTGTATTGGAATGCATGAACTAGTTATGTTATCTAATGAAGCTGTGCTTTTTAATGGTTGCTACAATTCCGTTTTTCACATTATTCAATGCATAATTTAATCTTTAATATCTTTAATTTCATATGGTAAAAAAATTCTAAAATGTTAATATCATGAAAATATGCATTAAGATGAATCAGATCAGATCCCACTTGACTATGTTTTACATTATACGTAGAAAAGTATATGCCTAATAACTAATAAGATTAGTTGATGAACAAATACAATGACCAACTATTAGAGATCAATCTGGAAGTAGTATATCTTAGATCAAGGAAATTCATGTAGTGCATAAGAAATTCTTCAATAGTGGGCATAGGATGGCCCACCTAAAGAAGAAAAATCTATATGCTGCTTCTTAATATTTTGTAGTTGGGTTGCCCAACTATTTTTAAGGATATCTTGTGATCTTTTCTGCGTGTCTGCATTTAATTTACATGTCCTTTCTCTGTAGACTCTATTTCCTCTATCTGGTGTTTCATGTTGCTCTTCTGTTGACTGTTTGTACTTTGTATTGTCAAAATGTAAACTTTTTGATCACACAACTGTATTGTAGATAAATAACAAGAAGTCTATGTGAATGAAAGATAATCCGTGTTATTTATTACGTTGATAATCATAAAATAATTGGACTTTTACAATTAGCAAAATTATTCATTGTTCAGTGTTTAGTATGACGTTGATAATCCGTGCACCTTGTAAGTAAATAACGCATGCACCGTGTGAGTTTTGAGTAATTGCAATTTTCCCCGGTAGTTTGAACTAAATTGGCTAGACTTTATACAAGTTTGATGTCAAGTCAATGCCAGAGTGCTACTTATGCTCGAAGTGGGCGGTCGAGGTGGTTTAGTGAATTGTTGCTTAGTTCTCATAGAACTTCTATGTATGTCTTCAGTCGTGATAGACGTAGAAGCAATATTTGCACGGAGTGTTGAAAGAATGTTGTTGATAATTCTGAAGTTGATTTATGTATTATGTCTCATAGAACTATCTTTGTTATTTCTTTCAGGAGCTCACAATAATTATATATCCTCTCCTCCAATTGCCGTCTTTCCTCATCCACTTGCAAGTGATCTTAATTTTTCAAGGTCTGTCCTAATATCTTACTTGTCTTCATATCTCGTCATTGTATTTGACAATATTATTCTTCTTTGATCTTCAAATGTAGGTACTGGAATTATTTGAGGAAGCAAACCTTTGTTTTAGAATCATACGTGTCTAAGGTTAACTGGAGGATGAACCGTGCTTTATTTACAGTCCATAGCTACTTCTCATGGGGATTTGTGGCACCATACTTCATGGCACTTATCCAAGTTGCGGCCGCATTTCGAATGCGCTATAAAGAACGCTTAATTGAGGAGGAAACTTTTAATTCAAATGGTACATTATTACTTCTTATTGGTAGTTTTGTTCTTATATTACTATGTGAATAGAAGAATCTGGAAAAAAAATTGTTGCTTATATGTTGGGATTGAAACTCATATGAACTTATTATACCTTGTCTAAATTAAGTTGATGACTATTTCTGAACTTTATGTAGAATTTCTTCCACCCTTAAGTACTTTTGGTGAGCGTACAAACCTCAAGTACTTCCAAAGCATAAGTTATTGATTTTTCACTTCAGGGAATGCATGCTTCTTAGCTAATGATTGTTTTATTAGAGTTGGTTGATTCTTTTCATTTTTAGCTTGAGCATTATCATTGAAATGATATGAAGTTGTGATTTTGGATAATTGATTATTGTACATGATGAGTTATTATTCTTATATAGGCAGTTTCATAAGCTGTTGCAAAAGAAATTAACGCCAAAATACATTCAGAATTTCAGTTAGATAGCTTGGCGGAGTATATTAGGATAGGTAATGGGCGGCTGTTAAGGGAAACTATTTATTTGTGATATCTTGTTTGGAAAACCAATCGCTCAGCCGTTGATAGTATTTTTAGTTGACGTTTATAACATTTCTCCTGGTGTGTTGCAATGAGATTTGAGTATAAGAAATATTAGTTCTAGGAGAGTGTGATTTTCGAGGTTTTTGGCTTAGTAGCTAAGTAATAGTTTGCCGCAATAAAAGTTTAATGCATGTTTGTGAATGAAGGATAAGGATGCAAATGATATGTGCAAACAATTTTCTTGTCTTGTGAAAATACTCATTAGCGTCTTCCGTTTTCTTATTTTCTTACAGGGTGGTTATATGTGGGTTGCTTAGCCACATGTACTGCTATTGAGTTGCTTTCCATGTGGAATTTGACTAGGGTTGAAGTTCGCTTGTGCAATATGTTGTCTCCTGAGGCTCCGCCATTGTCACTTGCTACCTACAATTGGTGTTTGGTGTGTTTCCTCGATTTTCTTAAAAGTTTTTACTTGACATATTTTTTTGGTTTTTATGTGTATATAGCATGATCATGAACGATAGTGAACCAATAATCAATTTTCGTGACAACCAAAAATCATACCAACTCATTAAAACTTGGTCACATCCCATGATCATGAACCAAAAATCAATTCTCGTGGGGGCTTCTCCTACTCACTGACGTGTTGCACGTCTTAGGCTTGAGTGTAGTGAAAAGTATGCAATGATTGCTAATTCGCCGTCCAAAAGCGACACGCTACATTGCTCGAGTGTGGTGTCAAATAAGTAAGGGTAGGTTACTTATATTAGGACGTTGTCTAGAAACGACGCGCCACATGGTCCGAGTGTGGTGTCAAATGAGCAAGGGCACATAGGGTTTAAGCATAGGAGGTTAACGAAAATCAAGGGTCTTATATCGTGGAATTGAGGAAATTTAATATTTTATGTGTACAAGAGGCAAAATGGGTTACATATAGGGTCTAAATGATAGTAAGGCAGAAATTTAAATTGTGTTGCTCAGGACAAGATAGAAATCGAAATGAAGTAGCTGTTATTATGGATGAACGGACATCTTAAGATGTAGAAGTATGCAGGAAAAACAATAGAATTACAAGAGTGAAAATTGTATATTGTAAAGAGATTTTGAATGTCGTAAGTGCCAGTGCACTGCAAGTGGGGATAAGGGAATCACTTAAAAGGAAAATTTGGTAGGATCTTGATCTTATGGTGCAAATATACCAATTACCAATGAATGAGAAGCTCATACGTGATTTTGATGGGCACTTAGCGGTATGTTGCAGCGGCTACGTAAGTGTTCATGGAGGTTTTGGGTATTAAACTAGGAATATAGAAGGAGAGTCTATTTTAAATTTTGCACTCTCATAATTTGTTGATTGCTAACACATGGTCTAAGAAGAGATATAGTCACCTGGTAACTTTTAAACTAGAGTAAATCGAATCTAAATTGACTACTTGTGGACAAGGTGATAGATAGAATTTCCTTAAATGTAAGTTTATCCCAAGAGAAAGTGTAGCCACTCA
Source organism: Amaranthus cruentus (assembly GCA_019425755.1). Taxonomy (NCBI): domain Eukaryota; kingdom Viridiplantae; phylum Streptophyta; class Magnoliopsida; order Caryophyllales; family Amaranthaceae; genus Amaranthus; species Amaranthus cruentus. Next base: position 9,748,541 of record CM033464.1, read on the forward strand.
ACACAAACTCCTTATCCTAGATCTTCGTCTTCAAGCAAGACCTAAGGTAAAGAAAGCCAAAGCAAAACGTAGGATTAAATGGTGGAGATTAAAAGGGGATAAAGTAAAAGTTTTGTCGAGAAAATTATTGAAGAAACTAATTGAGAAATAACTTCGGATGCAGAGGATACTTGGACAAAGATAAAAACTTACATCATTTGAATAACTAATGAGATTTTAGGAGAATTAGTTGCCAATTATGTGGCAAAGAGGGATATAACCTAGTGGAATGAGGAGGTCAAGACAGTTAACGAGGAAAAGAATTAATGTTATCTTACATTAGGATGATGCAGGTGTGAGGAAAGCTTAGCTAAATATAAGGAAATCAAAACCAACACAAAAGTATTTGTTCATGAGGCAAAATTAAAAGCTTTTAAAGAGGTGTTTGACAAGCTAGGTTCCAAAGAACGAGAAAAAGCTATATAGGTTGGCAAGAGGTGACCAACAAAAAAATTGACATAGATTTAGTGAAGTATGCTAAGGCTAAGGATAAGAGCATTCTAGTTCAAGATGAGAACAAAGATTATAGATAGTATTTTGATGAGCTTTTTAATGGAGAATAAAAAAATATTGTAGGAACACAACAATCACTCCTTAGATGAAATCATAGAATCTTTGCGAAAAATACAAAAATTTGAGGTGGATTAGGCGTTTAAAGCTGCTGGGTCAGATTATACCTAGTGAGGTATGTAGATGCTAAGGGACGATTGGAGTGACTTGGCTAACTGGTCTATTCAACAAGATTTGGAGGACAAACAAGATGCCTAATGTCTGTAATAGAAGTATTCTAGTGGCTATCGAGGAGTAAAGCTCATGAACCAACTATGAAGTTATGAAAAAGATTGATCGAGATACTTATAAGGAGATGTACCTCATACTAAAGAAAGCAATTCATCTTATGAGACAAATGATGGATTATATAGGGCTAGAAAAAGAGATTCTCACATGAGTTTTATTGACTTGGAAAAAATATACGACAAGATACCAAGAAAAGTACTTTGATGAGCAATGACAAAAAAGGGCAAGTTTTATCGAACGATCATTAGACCGACGCTACTATATGGATCATTTTGTTGGGGCTTTTAGAAAGGCTCATAGTGGAAAGATGGGCGTAGTGGAAATGCAAATGTTTTGATGAATTTGTGTCATAACTTAAATGATAGAATTCAAAATGAAGATATAAGAAAGGATTTGAGAGTTCCAAGTATTGAGGAAAAGATTAAAGAGAATCGTTTTAGTCTTTAAGATGATTTGGACATGTGCAAAGATGGAATATTAGCCAATCGGCCAGATGAGTAGCTAGTTGGATCTCTGGAGACTTAAAAGAGGGTAAGGAAGATTGAATATGATTTGGAGGACAGGAGTAAAAATAAAAAGATCTGGACTTGGGATTTAGCTATCTATCAGCACTTCACTTGTGCCAAAAAATGACCTCTTAAAACCACTTAGATGTGTTGCTTTTGGATATCAGTAAGAGAAATCATAATTTGGTAGTGGATTTAATTTTTACATACATTCGCGTAGAATGATTTTTGTACATTTGTCAAATGTCAATCTTCTTTCTCTATATTAGCATTATTAGCTTATGACAAAAAAGCCGTCATGTATTTCTGGATCTTAGCTAGGATCTCCCGTAACGTCTGTATTCAGTTAACGGAGTGTGAGGTGCACTCAAGTAAAAAGTTTGATGTCTCGGTTCTTAACTTGGTTCTTTCACATGTCGTGTGCTGACTTCAACCCTTTGTCATAGTCTTGTGCCTTTCACCTCCCTTTGACCCTCTGAATTTGCTACATTTGTCTATTTTAGTACGTCTTAGTGAATTTGTTATGTTTCCAAAAATGGAAATTGTTGCACCATCTACGACCTAATATCAACTAATATTTACCACTCTATTAATACCCAAATGTCATTTTTAACATCAAAACGATAATAATACAAGGCTTTTTAAGTGCACGAAAGGATAAAAAAAAAATACAACCCTCAACATCCCCAACACTCCCCAGAAAGTGAATTTGTCACAATAATAGCAGATTAATGGGGGACAGAGGAATATATGCATCTCTAATATCTATTTGTGGGAGGGCGTTTCATTACTTCTGGTTCTGGGATTGTTATTGTGAATTGGCTCAGAATCAATTGCTAACCTTTGGTAATTTGAATGTCATGGTTGAACAGGTATTCATTGCAATGATTGTGGACAACTTTTTATATCCCATCAGTGCTTTTAAATCACACTTCTCCCAATCCATTAATTGGTCTGGCATTAGATATCACTTGAAGAATGGAAAAATATACAAGGTATACATAATTTCTTTTGGTTATTTTCCAACTTTTTTTTGATCTGGAATTGAATTGTGCATCTTTTCGAACTCTGTCTCCATAGATTGATAGAGGGAAGGATATCGGTCCTAAATATTCAGACCTTAGCGGAAAGAATTTGTATGGGAAAAAGGGATGTCCAGCCAAAATTTCATTCCTCGGTTCATTAGCCAGAACTTTGGTACAATGGCGGCAGCCTAAAAAATACGAAGTGTAGAATCAACGACAAGTCACTGACTGGGTTGCAACTTGCACTATTCTAGACAGCAAGGGACTAAACCATATTTTTTTTGGCGAATATGACCTTTGCATGTCGATTTGCCCATTCTTCATCGATTGATGCGTGCTTTCAATTCTTCATTCATTGATTCTTCAGCTTTAGCATATTTTTTGTAATTTGTACCAATATCATTTTGTAGCATTGATCATTGTTGAAATCCCTGTACCATTATAAAGCTTGGAATGATCTGTTCAGATGTGAACAAAATTCAAAAGTTTTGCATTCAATTTGTTTTCCTAGGGGCTGAAAAAGACATTGTGTATATTTTTAAATCACCTGTAAGTTGGATATGACTCTAAATGAAGATGCAAGTTTTTATTTTTACTACCCTCGAGTTAGATTGAATACATCAGAAATCAGAATATTCCAAAATACAGAGCAGCTATTTTTCTGTTTCAATATCCAATACTAAAGGAATTCACGACGTATTCATGTGAAATTGCATATGAATATGATATTTGTCATAAAAAATCGGAAATTACTTTACGCTTACCCTACTTCAAGCCCCGCTCGAACATGAGCCACACAATAACATTGGACGCATAAATATAAAAATAATGTAAAATTTACTGAAACAACGTAAACTAGGAGCAAAATCTCTGTACATGGTCATTGAGACGATAAATATAGCTGATTTGATTTTCCCTCCATAGAAACATTCATCATATGGACTTAAACTCAATCCCAAGGATAGAAAGCAGTGTTAGATCTGAATTCCAGTAGTCCCATATTACAACAAAAACTCGGAGAATGACACAAGAGCCTCGGCAAACAAAATCTTCCGTTGAACATAGACTATCCAATGAGTTGGTAAAAGAGGTGCACTTATTGCTCCAAATCTCCAATGCAAAAATCTTCAATTATGTCAAATACTCGCGTACCATGTTGCGGCCTGCCAAGCAACAATACAACGAAGTAAGAGACAAAAGTATAGCAACACTGGCATCAAAACCCATTCATTAGGCTCAAAACATGAAGTTTCTTCATCAACGAAGGCTTAAAAATCAGCAAACATCTAAAATGCTAAGGCACAAATGTAATAATATGAACTTCAGGTGTAATTTTACACCGAGAATCTCTTCTCCCAAAGGAGGGAAGAGGCATGAACCTATTTCATGAAGCTTATGTGAACAAACATGGGGGTACATAAGCATACTATTATGTTCCATTGAGATAACCACATTTGATCTCAAAAGCTCTCATATTGATATGCTAAATAAAACAATCTTAGTGGGACTCGAGAGCATTTCACAGACCAAACTGGTTAAGTTAATGCACCAGATTATGAGTTCGCGTCAAGTAAGTTGCAACTTGCAATAGGTGAACTCTTTGAGTGGCAGCTTTGAAGCCTACCAGAAGTAAGCAGAGGTATGTCAGTTTATAGGTTTGCTCTATTAAGTCGGTAATGATTGAACATAGTCGAAAAAGGGCCACATAACATTTTAACATAGAAGTGAAAGGTATATTTTTCTTAACGCCAACACAGTCGATGACTATATGCATTCATACCCGAAAAATCCTTCAGTTGAATCATCCCCAGCATGCGTTAAGATAGCATCACCACCTGGGTGCTCCTCCACATATGATGTTACGTCATATACCTACATCAAGCAACATGAACAGGAAGCACAGCCATCAGCCAGTTCAAAACGTATGATTCACACTCAAAAACTTATTTCATACTGGAAGAGACACGCAAAAAGAAACCTTATCTTTGATGATGATCCAACAATCGGTCCTTTTGTTGTGCAATGAGATTTCAGCTTTAGTATACCTTCTAGGTTCCTAATTAAAATAAGGGGAAAATGAATATCATTCCAAATCATTGTAATCAAGAGCTAAGTGTGTTCCATAGCTGATGCGACTTGACCATATCATTACATGTCCGATTGACCCAAACCTAAAACTCGGAAATGTAAGTCAACCTTGACATAATGCAAGTGATCTAATAAGCTTTCAGTTAGTAGAACCATAATCCATTTCTAAGTAAATCCGAGATGCCTCGCTGAAAAGGCAATGCCCTCTAGCACTTAAGACGCAATGACGCAATTGAATACAACTAATAATTCTTTCAAGTTCACTCAAACTTGCTTCCTATGTACTTTTGAATTTGACACACTTTCCGTTTTAATCAGTCCCTTTATTTTTATGCTATGTTTGGGAATGTTGATTTATTTGAAAATGCGGATTTGACTCAAATTAGTGTTTGGCAAATAAAAAAATTTTAAATTTGGATTTGAGTCAAATCCACCAATGTTTTAAATGTGGTTAAAGACAAGGATTTGAGAATGACTTCCCTAACTTATCATTCTCAAAATTTTCTTCAATGAATTCGTAATTGAAATCTACAATTTGAAATAAAATGCTTGTTTCCAAACACAACCTTACTTCATTTCACTTTTTGATCGTGGTCCAATATTTCCCTTTTTTAATCACATCCACAAACTCATATTTCTCTTTTCATCGTATCCATATATTTCTTCCATTCACTTAACTTTTTGTCTTATTCTCTAATTAAAACTAATAACATACCCTAATTCCCATGTGTAAAATTCAAAGAGATCAAGAGAGTAGCTCATTGTTCAAAACCGAAGGTTCCACCAGAAACACCACAGCAATGACAACAACAAACACATCCTTTGTTTTCAAGCATCACTTAGAAAACTCAAACTTTTTTCTTTCATGTATAAAACACTCAAACTTTACAATAGGAATGTAGTAATAAAATCAAAAGAAAAATTAGAATAGAAAATAGGATAAAACCAAGAGAAAAATTTCATTCCCCCCATGACAAGAAAGCACACATATTTCAAGTATAAACCAAGCAGCATAATTTTTTTTTTTATCAATAACTGAAAAAAAAGAATACCCACTATAGAACTCAAACCAAATTCATCAAATTTTAACAGCATATAACAAGGGTTTAAATTTCCAACCTGTAGTGATTCTCTAGCCTACCCTAAATCAAAACAAAAATATATAATCCTACCTTGGAGATATTTTTGCTGTTATTATGCAAAGTCTCAGCCTTTGATTGACCTAGATTTGAATAAAGATCAGAAGATTAATAACTCAAGTGAAAATTAATCATTTTTAAAAGTCAAATATAGAATCATAACTAGAGTGAGAGAAAGAAGAAATTAACTGGGTTTAGTAAATCTTGGAATAATAAAGAGAAGAAGTAATAGAAGACCCAAAATCACAGATGCTGCCATAGTAATCTCCATTGTTGTTGATTGAGAGCTTCAACAAATACCCATTTGAGATAAAAGGGTTAATCAACAATCCCACATTTTATTAAGGAAATTATCAAGCAATCAAAAGGATGTAAATGCCTAAATGGGTACTAGCATTGTAAAGAGATGTTCATAGCGTGCATCTTGTTATTCAATAACTAATAGGAATAACTAAATCAGGTTTAAGAGACATAAAAATTAATGAAAATAATTGAAATGGGGAAAAAGATACCTGGAAATTGGATAAAAAAAATCAAGGAGAAACAATAAATTTAGATGAATCTTGCACTAAATTGGAGCCCAGATTAGAGAAGATGATGGCACTTTTATTCTCTTCGTTTTGAACTCATGAAGGGCATATATTTGTCTTTTAGTCCTTCCATTGTAATTTTAATCTACAAATTCTCAAATGAAATGGTTTCATAGATAAAGTTACTTTTATTTGGCCGACTTAATATACATATTTATATATTTATAGTTCTAAAATAATTACTAGAGTGATTATTTATAGTTTGAAGTGATTATTTTTTTAAGGGAAAATTGTCAGAAACTATCTATTCTATACCAATTTTTGCAAAAAACTATCCATTTTAATTTTTTTGCAAAACCCTACCTTATATGACCATAACGTTTGCAAAAGACTACCAGGTGACGGTTTTCATCCATTGACCGTTAACTTATTCGTTGACCCAACATGTGAGACCATTTGGAATAAACAAGACAAAATTCTCTCCGTTCTTAAATATTCTTTCCATTTGGAATATTTCACTTTAGGGCGAGAGAAATTCAATTAATATTTTTGACACATATTTAGAAGATAAAATATATTCATGTAAGATCTCGTTAGATTATCTTAATTTATACTTTTTTATTATGTATTTTTTATAATTTTTTATTATGTGTATTTAGAGATACCGAGGTTTAAAATTTGTATTGAAAACTATGCAAAAAGTAAATAAGAATAAAAACAAAGAAAGGAAGTAGTAAAATATGAATTGGAATAGGAATAAAAATAGGAATTTTGTTTTTAAGTATGAAACAAATATGAGTCATTAGAGCATATCATTAATTCTTTCTCTATCTGGTACCAAAATGAAAGTGGCATGGAAATATATTCCTCACTCACTTTTACCATCTCCTTTTCTTATTCTTAAAGATATGCTCTACTTTTATTTTATTTTACAAATTTTTAAATAAAATAATTTTATAATGAGTTATTTATATTTATTATTGGGTTATAAGTGATTAGATACAATTTTAATTATAATCTTATAAAGTGATCACTTACATTTTTAAATTGATCACTTAACGTTTTTAAATGAGTGATTATTTTCTATTGTCATAAAATAATTACTTACAACTTTAAAATAATCACTTACAATCTTTGAATTGATTTCAAATTGGATTTGCTATTATGTAAAAACCAATGTGTACACCGATACCTAATTTTAAATCAGCTCGAAATACCTAACCTAAAATTAACTCAATGACCCGAATAAACACTTTTACTCGTATATTATTTCGACTTAGTTTCAATACACTGGTCATTTAGAGTAGATGGTAGTAAAGGGAAAACCTCAACCCCCTGGTATTGTACATAGACCTGACAAATCGGTTGCTCGAGTTTGACCCAAGGGATTATAAATATATTATTAGTATTTTATTCTTATCACTATTTTAAAAACACCATCTAATTTTATTACTAAAATTTAAAAATTAGTTTTTTCTTACTTTATTTGATTAAAAAAACTTTCTAAGTCATAAATGTAGAATCTTGATGAAGAATCACTACAACATAATTTGCTTTTAGTGGGATATATTTAGCGACATTTAATTTAAATGTCGCTATTTCAAATTTCTTATAGTGTATATAGAGGATTTAGTGATATTTATTAGACCCTTTAGCAGCATATTAAAAAGTCACACTAAAGCTTTTAGCGACATAGGATCTAGTGAAATTTCTCACAAATGCCACTATAGACTATAGTGACAATCACATATGCCACTAAAGACCACATTAAATGTCGCTAAATCACGTTATAGTGGAACTAGAAATAAAAACCAATAATTATTATACTAAAAATACGAATCAGTGGCATTTTTTTAATGTTACTAAATACAATGTCGCAAAAACCTAAATTTGTTGGAGTGAATTTAGAATTTCACCTAATTTTATTAAAATGAATCGAATTAGTCGAGTTTCTATCGGTGTTTCGGATGGGGTTAAAATTTAACCTAAACGGTCGGGTGGATTTGATTCCACAACTTGATCTTAAGTAAGCTTCATATACATACTTTATCACTAGGCCAAACACACTACTCAATAAAGATGTACTCTACTTGCTCTAAAGAATATATGCTTATAAATCATAAAGTACTATCTATTCACACTCACTTTATACCATCCCCACATCAATTCCCTCTTTTACTAGGTACATATATACTCTATGATATACATGTATCAACTTACATTAAATGTAGTTCCTCCTAAAACACCCAAAAGGGCCAAAACCAAAACAAATAACTAACATGAAATCTTTTAGCCTTTTTAGTTCAAAACCACCAACATCAAAGAATGAACAAGATAAACTACCCCAAACCAATTTGAACATAAAACATGAACTATTGCTTAGAATTCAAGGGTGTGTAGTACACTTAATGGAAGAAGGTGAAACCATAGAGTTAGGAAGAGGTGATTTCTCTATATACATGCTTTTGGATCGAAACGTCTCCATTGCAACCATCATCAAGGTCTCTAATAACCTCCAATGGCCACTAACCAAAGATGAACCCATTGTGAAGCTTGATGCTTTTCATTATCTTTTTACATTGCCTATGAAAGAAGGTGATCATTTAAACTATGGAGTGACTTTTTCTCAAAGAAGTGACCCTAAATTGTTGGGTAATTTGGATAATTTTCTTAGAGATCATTCTTGTTTTTCATGCCCTAATAATCATAAAGGAAGAAATGATCTTGATTGGAAGGATTTTGCTCCTAAGGTTGAAGCATATAATGGGATTTTGGCTAGGGCTATTGCTGGTGGGACTGGCCATATTGTTAAAGGGATTTTCATGTGTAGTAATGCTTACACTAACCAGGTAATAAATGACATACTTTTGGGCTACTTACACTAACAATTAAAACTACACAAATAACAATCTCATGAAGCGACCATTTTTATTGGGTTAGCTGATACATAAAACATGTACAATTAGTGTGTTAAAGTGATCACTTATATTTTAAAGTAATCAATTAGAAAAATGGAGTAATTATATGAGTTTGTCTCATGATGAGATGGTCTTAAACAAGATGAGTTGTTATAACTGAAGAAAGGAGCTAAATATTTTAGTGTATTTAAGTTTATTTGTAGGATAATATGATCTTATGCTTCTACGGATTTGAACATAATCTACTAGTTAATTCAAACGATGTTATAGTGATTGTTTTTAAAGTCATTTATTATAGAAATTCTTGCTAGAGAGAACTCATATAGGGAACAACAAATGAGATCATGAGATTATTAGCTCAAGCCTCAAAGGTTATGATAGACTTCTTGTTCAATCTATTGCATGTTTTCTAGCTTAATTTTATTAATGTGAAGATATAATTCTTTGCATATGCTAGTAACAAGCTACTAAATTAGTTTAAGTACAACTCTAATCATATTCTAGTAATTATAATAGCTTTGTAAACGTTCTTGTTGTTTTGGATCTTAATTTGAACCCTAATGATTACCACTTAATTAGCTCATTACTTGTTATCTTAACACAAAATCTTGGGTAAGACTGTCTCATTTGTAAGACGCATATTATTGTGCTTGCCCAATTATTATTATTATTATTATTATTATTATTATTATTATTTTCTACCAATTCAAAAATTTATTGACCAATTCCAAGACTTAAAAAGAGAAATTGATATTAAAGTCATTGGTTTTGAGACTTAAAAACTTAAAAGACCAATTTCAAAACTGAAAAATTAATTTCCAAGCTTAAAATTCACATTCGAGCTATAAAGTAGGAGGACTCAATCCTTGAAATTGGTATTTAAATTTTGAAATTGATCTTTTAATATCGAAATTGAACTTTTAAGTTTTGAAATTAACATTTGAAGTCGTAAAAATTAACATGTCGAAATATATATAAAAAAATTAAGTATGAGCTAGTTGCTCGCATAAGCCGTCTCACATGTGACTCATGGTTATCTTAGCCAAGAGAATATTTTTTTTAGTGGTGTAATTACTGTATTCTAATACATAAAAATGTATCAGGTTCAAAATGGAGGACAAATGATTTTTAGCCAAGAGAATAATAACAATGTGAGAATAACAAGGACACATAGCAAAAGTAACAATAACTCCATGAATCAGAGCATAAAGCGGTAAATCTTCTCCAATATACTCCTAATCTTATACTTTGCTCCGTTACATAATACTTGCTACTGATTGTGACATTTTTCCACATAATATGTCACACTCAGTAGCAAGTATTATGAAATGGAGGAAGTATAATATTTAGACAAATCTCATCTGATTTGTATCCGTACATGTAATTTGGATAATGCTGCATATCTAGTGTGTATTATGCAGAGGGTCGGCCTGGTCCTAAGCAAGTGCAAGTCGTGCTTATGCTCAGGGTCCACAAAAAATTTTAGTTTTCAACTAGTGTTAAGGTTCGAAATTTTCTATATACATACAATAGTTTAGGGACCCATAAATAAGCTTTTTTCCTGGG